>JABASD010001022.1:0-50001 GCA_019776165.1 Pogonognathellus flavescens | reverse complement strand
GTTGGTTATTTTCTTTTTCCCAACGGATTGTTGGGTCTATGATGTATCCAGTACGAGTTTTATTATCAAAAGCCAGAATGTCAACCCTACCATTTGAGTCATTTTCGAGATTACAATGGAATAATAATAAATATTAATTTATTAATTTAATATTTAATAACAATACCATTGTTTTTATTTTCGATACATTCGCTAGTGTTTATGTGGTAAATAATTCGGGTAGGTAACAATTATAGCAGCACCGCAGAAATGAAGTAGTATTTGCACAAGCTACCCGGTTGCCTTGTACAGAGCAGAAGGGGCAGAAGTTTGGGCTCCTGTCTGTGTAACATTAGCCCATCCAAGTTATGTAGCTTTTCCCTTTCATACACACTCTTCAAGCATAAAAGACAGGGTAGTGTCCATCAGAAATTGAAATAAATGATATACTTTCACATGTAGATTGTTGATGTTAAAATAATCCTTCAATAAGGAAATGATAGCTCTAAAAACTACGTAATATCTATACCTAAATACATTTCTAGAAATATGTATTGCTTAAAAGTAAACGCAAGTCAAACGAAAATTTTCTGTGTATTATCTTTACAATTCTTTGTTTGGTTATATCTGTGTGTATTGCATATACATACGAGGAGAGTGTGCGTATGAATATACGATTTAGTGGGCAAGGCTGCAAATCAATACCAGCCATTCGGTCAACGACCATAATAGTTTCTCAGTTTCTACTACTGTCACAAAATACTAATGCTACGCTTCCAACCTATACTGCACAGTTCTTCCCCTGTCTTCTACTATGACATGATCGTTTGACTGACAGTTACATACATGTAGACTCTGTTCATACAGTATGAAATAACAAAGAAGTCAGGAAAAGTGGTACCATTAATGAAACAAAGATACAATATTAAAGGTAGCTTGCACTCAACTACGTATAACGCTTATTGCTTTCGCTTTAGCTATTTCTCTTCAAACTACTAACTATTAAGTAAAATGCGCAATTTGGGTCAGCTCAGTTCTACTCCAGGATGTCCAGCTTTGTATTCAACTTCTTAGAGCTGCGACTACGACTTCTGTTTGTGTGTCTAATACATTTTCAATCATGATGAAAAAATTACCTTAAAGCAATACTTGCTAATGAGAATCGCGTGTAGTTAACCCACTCGTTCGAGTAATTTACTCACGAACATGGAATCTCCACTGCCACCAATTAACATTGTGAGACTCACAAAGGATTCGTTGAAGAAAAGTGACGAAGATGAGTACAAATCCTGGAATGACAGACTGAGAGAAGGAAGATATTTGCCAAGCGGGTCGACGGAAGAAAATTTCAACAATGTTCCCCTCGAGGATTTCGATCCTTACTACTCCAATCAACAAGTATGCACAAGCCTATTAACTAATTAGTATTCCTGTTCCATATTGATTTTTTAAATTTATAATGTACGGGTACAGTACGAATGTTTTGCTGTTGTGTGTAATTGATCCACTTTTCTTTATTTTCAAGACATTCGTCGTGCTTGGATATAAAGATCTCATTTACAGATTTGACTCGTCGGATTCATTATGTATGCTGAGTCCTTTCAACTTTCTCCGACGTGCTGTCATTTTCCTTCTGACACATTGGATTTTTGCAGCCTTCATTGTGACAGTGGTTCTTTTTAACTGTCTTCTTCTACTGTGTCCCATTGAGTCATGGGGACTTGCTTTAGGAGTAGAGTACGTTTTTTTAATTTTTCGTCTACATAGTCATTTCTGCGATTAATAACTCACTGGAGACATTTTTATTCAATTATTTCTGTCCAGTGATTTCTTTCAGACACCTCTTTATCCTTTGCTTCATTTGCATTTGCAGAATAACATTTCTGTCGATATATCTCTTGGAGTTATGCATGATATTCATTGCCAGAGGAGGTTTTCTCCACCCTTTCACTGCTCTCAGAAGTATCTGGACATGGCTCGACATCACCATCTTAGTTTTGGGGTAACGTGAGCTTCGATTTCTTCAATCTTGCAAAATCAATTTCTGCGTGTGTTTTGGCTTTTCTAACATTTGTTTTCACATTTTTAAATGTGCATTAGTATGTACTTCGAAATAATCTTTGGTAATAACTATAATAAGTTACAATATTTGTGTAGGATTGTCGCATGCGGAACGCAATCTGAGAAGGTTGCCGGGATCGCTGCACTGAGAATTCTGAAAGTAATTCCGTATATACCATGTAAGAATTCATACCTTACTTTAAACTTCCATGCACTTAAACAACCTCAATTTGCATTTTTACTATTAATCGCATTAACTGGAAGATTGTATCTTTTTAAAAACAAATCTCAACTTTCCTGGGTTAGAAAAGTTGAAATTTGTAACTTGTAAGATTTTTAACATTACAACTGATGTTTCATGCGGAAAATGCTGCCCATTTTATTTACACACTTACCATTACATTACCGTCCAGATACACCTATTGATCTGACTAAATCCAGTGTAACATTCTTCTTGCTGTCAGAATTATTTTTTAACTAAACTCAAAGTTGGACTATTTTCATCATGAAATTTTTGTTCAATTGAGGGTGCTATGATTACTGATTCCATTTTCATGTCATGTTTTGGTAGCATTACGAGTGTCAGCGGACTTCGTATTTATGATCGTATTACAACTGTTGGAAGTGGTCTTCTTCACTTTTGTAATTGTATGCGGTTTTGCGGTTGCGGGAATGCATTTGTTCGGGGGCTTCTTGACGCAGAAATGCATAGCGGACTACAAGGCAGAAAGCGATCCTCAGAACTGGCTCTTGGATGACACACTAAAACCAGGCCACTACAGATTTTGTGGAAATGAAAGTGGAAGCAGGTAAATTAGTAAACATTTCTTATAAATTTAAGTAATACTGAATAATTTGTTTACGGACACCGGAAAATAATGAATATTTTTCAATTAAACCTTAATCTCTCACAGAGACTGCCCTCAGCAATATACTTGCACCAGAGGCTACGGTCCCAATCCAAACTACGGATACACGACATTTGATTCATTTCCTTGGGCTGTTTTATCCACATTGAGAATCATATGTCAAGATTCTCTGGATGTCATTTATCAACAGGTCGGATGCCCTATTAGATTAGTTGTACTTGCTAATGTTTAATCTGTGTGCATTAATTAGCATTTTGCACTCCAATTTTCTATTGAATTTACAGATGCTGGAAACTGCAGGAGGATTGCCAAGAAATGCTTTGTTCTTCGTCGTGGTGTATTCGTTGGGAACATTTTCCATATTTTGTTTCACTTTGGCAATTGCATGTAAAGCCTTTTTAGAGCGAAAGGAATACCCGGAAGAGAAAGCCGAAACATTTGAAACGATGGGGAAAACTCCGACAGCAATTGTTCAGATGGATGAAGATGGAAATGTAGCTGCAGACGAAACAGAAGATCAAACTGCAAGTACATCCGCCAGTGACATTTTGCAGATTGTATGCGGTTGGAGTTGTGAGCCTTGTGGATCAATAAGGGAAAAGCTCGCATTGCTCACCAATCATCCAATCTATGGATATATCATGATCTTCATCCTTCTACTTGATGCATTGTTGCTCAGCTTCTACTACTACGGTATAGAGTTCTACAGTTCGAAAGTATGGTTTCTCTACATAATGCAAGTGGTAAGACGGAATAACAAACTTAATTAAATTTGTATTTAAATGAGCTATTCATGAAGCTTGGTATTGGGTATCTGTCTATATCTATAGAGAGGTTTGAAATGATTGCCTTTTAGGTCTTCTTCGTATTCTACATAATCGACAGTATTTTGAAACTGGTTGCGATGAGTCCTCAAATGTATTTTCGTGACCCATGGAACACATTCGACTTTTTTATTTCCATATTGGCCATAATCAACACATCCTGGTGGACAAGAGCGGTCCATAACGTACTGCTGGTATGTAAAATTCAGGAATGAATGGATTTCTGAATGTCAGCTAAAAGTGCAGTGTAAAATCTGAACAGGGCTCTTAGCACGAAGTGTCGTTGTCGATCCATGGTATTGTAGCAGAACCCTATTCAAATATTACACCGTGATTGTTTAGCAGACATTGAGAAAGTCATTTTTTGCACTATCCAGATAAGCATACTGAATTGTGTCGGAGTATAAGTTTATGTACACGAATTTTTATGTAACAGTTAAGAATGTTCAAACTAATTCCACGCTGGGGTCCTGGAGCCTGGACTGCGAGAATCATTGGAAATTCTGTGTCAAGATTTAGTGGACTCTTCGTCTTTCTGATTATGTACATATACATGTTTGGACTAATTGGGAAGCACATGTTTTCAACGGATTATGAAGGTAAAAGCTACTGCTATTCTTGTTCCAGCAACTTTCTCTTTGCTAATATTTTTTAGGATTATTTTATTGAAATGTTCTTTTGCCACAGAGAATGCACATCTTTTCATGAATCGCCAAGTACCTCGTTGGAACTTCTCAGATTTGTATCATTCATTTCTGATGATATTTCGCATTCTATGCGGAGAATGGGTGCAAAGTTTGTGGGAATGCATGCTGGTGGGAAGGCAATCTTGTCGGCTCTTCTTTTTCTCGGCTGTTGTCTTTGGAAATGTCATCCTCTCCATTGTATTTGCTGCAGTGGCATTTTCAGCATTCGACGCTTTAAGATTTGTCGACAGTATTCTTCACCCGGAGTTGACAATGTGGGAATGGGTGTGCAGTTTTTTCAAACGAGTTAAGGAGCAACCAAACTTATTAAAAATGCAAATGAAGAAAAATAAAACAGCGCAAGAAGTCATTTTCGTCGAAATGGGTGAAGGTGCTTTTCAATGAATGTAAATGTGACACATATAACACTAAAGAACTAAACTAATTTAACCATATTCCTTTGTTTTCAGATACCACCACTCAAACTGCTGCTGAACCAAAAGCTGAAACTAGAAACCCGTTGCAATCTTCTTGGGAAGAATTTCAGGGATCTGCAAAATCGCTAATGGACAACAAGTACTTTAATGGAGCATCTATCCTCGTTATAACCGCATCATCCATTCCTTTGGTAGTTTAAACAAATCTTTGTAATTTAAATACAAACTCGATTGAAATTATGTTTCATGAAAAAAATAAAATATTTCAGGCATTCGATGAAATCATCCGGCAACCTGGGGCTACTTGGGGCTTACACTACGCTGACATTTTGTTTACCATTTATTTCTTAATTGAAGTATTGGTACTCAAGCTGGTTTCCCGAGGCCTAATTCAGTGTATCACAAGTTTTGCATGGATATTTGACTTCTTCATGATATTAGTAAGCTAATCAAGTCACAAATGGAATCAATTTATTTTAAATTACGATTTACATGATGTAATTTTTATTGTTTGCAGGAAATGGTACTGACTCTGATCTTCTATTTTCCATATGCACCATTGTTTCCTTCCAGAGGTTATTTGTGCATTAGGTGTCTCAGGGCAATGATGTTGATTTCGCGAGTTGAGAGACTGCAAGTGAGTTTTAAACGTAATCTCAGTCTGTATGGTGGTATATGGTATATGGTACGAAATATACTAATTCATTGCTTTACTTTAACAAGGTTGCAGCCAGAGGAATATTTAGGCAAATGAAGTTTGTCTTAGATTTCATACTAGCAGGAATTTACTTTTGGATAGTATTTGCCATAATCGGTCTACATCTGTACAATGGAAGATACTTTGCGGTATTCATATTTATACGAATTACTTTTTTTTCTATACGAACTATTTTTTCCCTTACGATTATTTTCAATTTTCCCCTTCATTCATATGCATATGGTTTAATCTTTTCAATTGTCTCTTGCAGTGTGTGGATAATAATGGCGATGTTGTTCCAGTTTCCTCGGTCAAAAGTAAATCCGATTGCACAAGCGACAACGTAACATGGGATAATGCAGATAATAATTTCGACCGAATTGACAAAAGCTTTGTGAGCCTCACCCATATTGCCAGCTTTGACAACTGGATTGACATAGTGGAACATGCAGTTGACATTCGTGCGGTACGATAACATTTTTAATGTTAATAAACATAAAATATGTGATTATGTCGGAGGAACAGTCAGTTATGAACTTGTAACTTTTATTTGATTTATGTGTGATGGGATTATTTCAGAAAAACGCTCAACCAGATCGGGATGCCAATTTTGCAACTTATTTCTACTTCTTGGCGTTCATAACACTGTGTGTCTTCTTTACCTTCAGTGTTATAATAGGAGCTTCACGCTATTACCTGTTTCGAGAAAAGGTTACTGAAGGATATACCTAATTTCGTACTTAACTTGTTTAGTTTATATCATAAGATTACTGTAGTACTTAAAACATAGGCAATTCATCAATTTAAACTTGCTTCCGGTTTAATTTCCAGTACCACAAAATATTTATGACGGAAGATCAACTCAACTCATACATGGAAAACGACAAAAAGGATCCGAAAACAGACGAATTCTTGGCTTTAGTTCCCAGACCGGAAGTTCCTCCTCTGGGAATGATTTATGATATCGCCAACAGCGATATTTTTGATCTACTAGTGATGGGATTTATTATCCTGGACGTGATTGGCATGGGACTCAATGATTTTTCGTCTTCAGAAGTACAAACACTACTGAATGATTCATAATCTTAGATTAATATATTATATCTATACTCAATCATATTATATGAATTTACATTTTTGTAGATGAGACAACGTGTTCTCTATTGGGTATATTTCTCATTCACAATGGTCTTCATCCTGGAACTTACAATCAAGCTTATTGCTTGGCGTCAGTTTTTCCTGATGAATCCGTGGAACATCATTGACTCTATCATCGTCGTCTACAGCTTTATCAGTAAGAAAATTCTTTTGATATTATGGTGTCACTGGTTTATCAACCTAAACTAGAATCGCTTAATAACGGTTAAAACTATTGCACTTTTACAACAGCCTTATTCTTTGAGGATCTTCTGCCATATTCCATGGTAATCCGGACGATTAGATTACTGCGAGTATTTCAACTGGAAATCACAAATCGATGGGCGAAACGAATAAGAAGTTTTTTCAAGGCAACGTTTGCATCTTACTCGGCATTCTTTAATTTAATGCTTTTATATTTTATTTTCTTGTACACCTACGCTGTTTTGGGAATGGCTCTTTTCAAAAATGTCAAACCAAGATCCGGGATCAATGAAGTTGTTAATTTCCAAACATTTTGGAACTCCGTCCTTCTTCTATTCAAGATATGCTCCTTTTCTGGTTGGAGTCCAATTTTCCATGATGTTACTTACGAATTTGATTGTAATCATATTGAAGGAGAAACCACGAAAGCTAGCGTTTGCGGAAATCAAGTTCATGGAAGAGCATATATTTACAGTTGTCTCTCCATTAGCTACATTATAATACTGAATATGTACTCAGTTGTCATCCTGGAAATGATCTATCAAATGAAAAAACTGGATGGCGACAGTTCGGAAAGTGAGGACGAAGACCCTCCTCCAGCTGTCCCTTCTATTTCAGCATCGATTCAAGAGTTTCCCAAAGAGACCCCAGAGGAAGAGGAAGGAGGGGAAGCAGGGGAAAATGTTTTCGACAGGTCTGACCAGCCCGCAGAAACTGAAGAACCGCCAGCGGAAGAAGAGGAAGCTCCAGAAAGTTAAACGAATCAATCTACTTAATATCATGTCACAATAGCAGGTACCTGGATATAAATACGTACTCTAAGCTATACAAAGATCTATAAAACTATAAAATGTCGTATTACATTTATAATTACTAATACTTAGGTACTGTCAAAGTGAAAGCTTAAAACATAACTAACAAGAAACTCACTCGTTCGAACTCTGTGTGTAATTCGGTATTTATAATGTAATGAACATTAGAATATTAGGTACGTGGTCTACACTAAAATCAGTTAATTGAATACATTGTATACGCAATGAAACAAAGTTACCTATGTAGTTAAAAATGATGGCAGCTGCAGATGGCAAGCTCCGTAAATTCATATAACTAGCTCAATTATTTGTATGTCTCCATATAGTGTACAGTCCGTTAGTCTCTGCCAACCTTGCCAATACCCAATTAGCTCCTAACCTAACCTAACCTAACCTAACCTAACCAAATAATTAATTGAGAGACATAGCTAGTTACTTGTCCAAAAAACCAATTAATGTGCGGTTACTGTTACAATAATAAAGGTCAATTATTCACACAGTCGATGTCATCTATATATGTTTTGAATGGTAGACCATTCTAACTTTTCTATCAAAAGGTTACATGAAAATTGTAAAAAACTATTTTTGTTCTAATACACTCCGACACAAGTACTCTGCGGTAAATAGCCACAATAATCTACACAAGAATAAACCCTACACATTCAATATAGTTAAACATTTTATATAATATACTGATTTGAAATATTTCAACTGCTGATAGCGAGTAAATAATAATATCAATTTACCAGAAAATAATATGATCTAATTAGATGTATGTAGGCATAAATTAATCTAAATGAAATAAAAAACAAGATTGGTTTTGTTATGCAATCCGAGCTAAATTCAAAAGACAGAATATAATTTAAATATTCAATTGATATGAATCTTTTATTATTACCTAAATAAATTCCAGCTTGAAATAAAATAACTTTATAATTAACAAATTACATTTACAGTCAGTTGAACACTGAAAATCATTACTTCTATTTACATTAACGATTTAATGTTTGTGTATAAAGAAATAGTTCTATAATACCTACACACTAATGAAATCAAAAAAAAAATCAAAAAAATTCTACTTTCTATTTACCACACCCATATCCTTGTAGTCAATTCACTCAATGTTAAAAGACACACGTAACAATGATTGTTTAATGTGTAATGCGAGTACACGGGACAAATAAATATATTTACTGTACATTGTATTGCCATTTTCGTTCACGGGGACTCCTAAATGCCAAAAACTGTACAAAACTTACATTCTACTTGTCACATCCGTCAACCTAACTTTATTTTCTTCTGGAGGATATCTCCCAAAGGAGTTTTCTTCTTTCGTTTGATAACAGATTGCAACAGACTTTTAACTCTGTGTTCGTATCTTTCTTCTTTCATGGTTTCGTCATTCATTCTATTTCGTGCTGCGTTGGCAAGGATCAAATCCAACCTCTTCAAATCGTCTTCTTTAGCATCATCCAGATCGATGGATGCGTCGGAATCCTAACACAAAGGCACATTCATTGAAAATTGGTTTTTAAGATTGCTTGTTAAATAATTAGGCACTACAACATTGCCTAGGAATGATTTTGCCATTGCCTGTGAGACTTACCTCGTCAGGGTTTGAATTTGGTAACGAAGCATCATTCCCATTTACTTTCACAGTCGAGGTTTCATCATCATCCTCTTCTTCCTCGCTGTCATCTTCACTTTCCATCACGTCCCCGTTTACTTTTTCTGCTTCAGAGTCTCCCTCTTCTCCAATACTTTCATCTTCATCTTCATCATCATCCTCATCATCCTCGTCTTCACTGACTTCAATTATATCCGCCAATGAAGTAATCATTTCTTCGTCAATCAACTCTTGCGCCATAAGTCTGCTGAGAAGTTGCTTATAATTTAACAAAGGTTGTTCCTCGCGTAAAATGTTTTCTGTGATCACTTTAAATATTATTTTGGCATTTTCTTTTTCGTCAGTCTTGCTTTTTCTTTCGCCACAAAGCTTCGTAAGCTCCTGGTCATGCATAACATAATCATAAACAATTATAATTCAAACTTTCCACGTTTTTAGCACTCAAAAAACAAGCCAATTCTTTAGTCATCATTCTATATAAAAAGAAACTTATTTTTTACGTTTATGACAGGCAGAGCCAGAGCAGGATTCAAATAGAGGTAGAGAGTGTATGTAGCTATGACGTAATGCAGATGTGGGTCCTTTTTTCCAAGTTTCAGAAGTTTTTTAGCTTTTTTCATTCCATCATCGTACTATTCAAAGAAAAAACGCATTAAAAATAAACCACGTAAGAAGAAAAGTTTAAGTATGCAAAAAAGTTTTACCTCAGGTGTCGGATCTTTCGGTGTAAGCTCTTCAATTACTTCCGGACTACTAAGTAATTCATCTAGAAACTCAGTATTCCATGTAGAACCCAAAATTGAACTAACAGTAGCAGTTCTACAGTTCAATAATAATTCGTCGCCATCATCTTCATCTTTATCTTCAGCATCCTTATCTTTTTCTTTATTTTCATCATCTTCATTTTTTACACTATTTGAATTATCTTTCCCAATAATTAAGATCCTTTTCACAATATCAGCTTTAGATGAAGCAGAGACTTTCCTGCTCTGAGCTATTTTTCCTAAAAAGTTTATAACTGTTATACGAAGTGCGGTTGATGCTTTTTCGTTCTCAACCATCTTAAAACACAAATTGCTGACTGTGGTGAGTTCATTTTGCTCCAATGTTAACAACAAAAGTTTCAGTGGGGAAGCCAATTGTTTGTATTGATGTAAAATATTCTGTTCTCCAGTGAACAGTTTTTGGATAGCTTCTTCTCTTTCTCCTTTAATATTAATGAAATTAATGTATAAAAAATTATCACGCAATAATTTAGAAAGTAATTCACTTCAATAAATAAATAAACAATAACTGTGTAAATGAAAACATATCAACTTACCTGGACATTGTAAGATATATGGGGATGAACTAATCCAGGTCAAAATTGTATTGAGTGTAGTTTCTGCTTGAAGTTTGTGCTCCCTTACGTGGCTTATAGTGTAGTACAAAGAATTTAAAACCTTTTCGTTAAGAGCAGCTATGATTGAGTGCTCTTTACTACAAACTGCAATACATGCACACAAGTGGTTCAAATGTATAGAACTTAGATTTGCGGTAAAGATGTTCCAAAAGCTTTCAATAGCACTTGGGTTGCTTGTGCCGTAATACCGAAACAAAAGTTCTAATTCTTTATCCTCCAAAATGTCATTTGCCTGCAAGAGGTACATTGTCAATTAAATATAATCGTAGAATCGAAACATAATTTTATCAAATGTAAATATGACTTAAAATGCATACCATCAAGGCTTCGATTGAAGAATCTTGATCTCGAAGAAATTCGTCCTCATCGCAAAGCTTTGAAGCATACAATGAAAGTGCAATTCGAAGGTGAACTAAATTATTTTCTGGTTTCTTAATGTTTTCAAAAAAAGGTTCCAACGTAGGTCGGACTACATCCACAAACACAGCACGCCTTGATTTTTTCTTCCGTTCTGATTTAAGTTTTGTAAAAACTTCCATGAGGAAAGGAGTAGCATACTCCATGAACATTTGCTTAGAAACAGCATTCTGAGTGATTCGCCGGAGAAGTTCTTCCAGAATTTCGTTTGAGAAGCCCTTGATATTACGACTATGTAAAAGTGCTCCACAAGTTAGGATGATAGCCAGACGCTTGTTTAGTTTAATCTGTTAAAAAGTAAAATCATAAAAACCGTAAATACACTTAGCTGCCGAAATGTGCGGTACATATTCTTATATTCATTTGTAGAATCTGCAGGTTTTATAAGCAAGTAAAGGAACTGGAAAGTGCAGGAAATACATTATTGCTTATGAATTACCGATTTAGTGTCGCCTTCCTCCATTGCTAATGATTTTTCGATTAAAGCTGCTACACTTTCATTTTCTATACCATCACATAATCTGAGAATAGCTGATAAAGCCGTGAACATGTAACCACGTGTTTGCAAATTGGAAGAAGTGTGAGCTTTAATCAATCTTCCCAAGGTATATTCTGCCATTCTTAAAAAAGCCTCCTGCAATACACCAAACATTTCGAGTCATTTTTAATGCAAGTTAACAATAATAAGAGAATAGTTTTAATTTAATAACAATTATAATGTTTCCTTTAAAGAGAATAGTTGTTTCAATGATTCATAATTAATAATTGCTGACACCATACCTTATCTGTCCTCTTAAGAACAAGCAGCTGATTCAGCAATGACATTGCAGATCTTTGACGTTCTATCTCTTCGACAGAACTTAGCCGATAAAACAAATCCAGACTTTTGTCATCCTTGATAAGAGCCAATATTTTGTCAGCTGGTGGCTTATTCACAGCCTTTCCTTTCTTGACTTTCTTCTTCTTTTGAAACTTTGGCTTGCCTTCTGGTTTGTTTTTTAAACCCAGACTTTTGTCTTCTTTAATCAGAGCCGGCATTTTGTTAGCTGGCTTATTTTCTACCTTCACTTTCTTCCTGTTTTGCAACTTTTGTTTGCCTTCTGGCTTGTTTTTTACCATCTGGTCTGGTTATAGTAGAATTTAAATGGATTTGTTTAACAAAGTTAAATCAAACTTTTAGCAAAATTCAGTACCAAAATCCGCAAACCTAGAAATGAAATAACAAAAATAATCAAAAAATTATAAAGCTGTACTGGAGTAACTAACTGGAGTTGCTTGTGATTTACATTATGAATGTATATGTGTGTTATTCTAAATGGGTGAACTAAGCACACACAAACCTTAAAATAATGATTATATAAATTTTTGTTATTATTAACCTTTAAAAAATGTTGAAAATAGCAAAATTTGATCTATTTATCCAGCTGTTTTGGTTGTTTTTCGTTTTTATTCTCAAAAACTTCTTCACGCGTCCGTGTCAGCCCTCCAGTCCATGTGCTTGCTCGGCTCAATGGATTTTAATTTTGCCACTACAGAATGTTTGTATCTTCAAGCACTGAAGGCGGCAAAACAAGTACACGGGAATGTTTTTCGTTTGATTGAAGTTTGTAGTCGGCTAATTCGACTTCCAGTTTTCATTTTTCAGTGAATTTAAAGCTTGAATTTGTTTTTTAACACTAAATTAATAACTGTTTAATAGTTTAGTCATTTTTTAGTATTTTACTACAGTTTGGAATATTTAGACAATGTCAACTCCACAGTCGCTAAAAAGAACGGTGTATGTTGGTAAGGTTTAATAAATATTTTGTTAAAATTAATATTCATAATTATTTACGAACTTATGATGACTGAAGGTTTAACTTTTTACAAAGGTGGGTTAGCTGAAGAAGTTGATGTGGACGTAATTAAAGCAGCGTTTATTCCATTTGGTGACATTAACGATGTCCAGATGCCCCTCGATTACGAAACTCAAAAACATCGAGGATTTGCTTTCGTCGAATTTGAATTAGCAGAAGATGCTACGGCAGCAATTGACAATATGGTATTCTAAAAATTATACTAAGCTTTTATCCACATTTAATTTAACCAAAAAAATGTATGTAGTAAAGTAGTAATTAATGCTTACTGGAATCGTGTTACTTACATTTTATAGAATGATTCAGAACTTTTCGGCAGAACAATTAGAGTTAATATGGCACGGCCTATGAAGATCAAAGACTTTTCTACTCGTCCAATTTGGCAAGAGGATTCATGGCTCACTAAGCATGCGGGAGAAACTCTTGGGGTGGAAAAAGATAAAGATACTAATGACGCATTTGAAAACGAAGATGGAGAGGGTGGAACAGGAGCTGACATTTCTGCTGGAAAGGTGTGGAAATAAAACCATCTTAATATATTAAATACTTTAATATTAAAGAGAGCATAATTATTATTGTTTAATTTTTTGTTAGGAAATTGTCCCAGGTCCCAATGTGCGTAAACCAAAGAATCCACAAGTGTACTTGGACATTAAGATAGGCAAATCTACGGTTGGAAGAATGGCATTTGTATTAAGAACAGATATTGTCCCTATAACTGCCGAAAATTTTAGATGTCTTTGTACACACGAAAAGGGGTTTGGATATCAGGGTTCTATTTTTCATAGGATTATACCTGGCTTTGTAAGTTCAATATTTCTCCAAAAAATAGGAATGCTATTACATAATTGTGTATTTCTATGTGATAACTATAGAATGATATAATTAAACATTTTCATTTTTGAAACATTTGGTTTAGATGGCACAAGCTGGTGATTTCACAAATAATGATGGTACAGGTGGGAAAAGTATATATGGAGGAAAGTTTCCTGATGAAAATACAATACTAAGGCACTCCGCTCCGGGGACTCTGTCAATGGCTAATTCAGGACCTGGCACAAATGGGTCTCAGTTTTTTATTACCTTCCAACCCACAAACTGGTAAGCGATTATTACAATATGTTCGATTCGTAATACGTGAATAGAATTATAATTAATTGTGGTTTATAATGAAGGCACTTTTTCTTTTTTATCACGAATTTGGCTAATTTTAATCGATTGACTTTGGTTGTGCAGGTTGGATGGAAAACATGTTGTGTTTGGTCTCATTGTCTCTGGTTTGGATATTTTAAAAAAGATTGAGGTTTGTGATATTTTCCGATTTTTACGTATTAAAATAAACATATTTTGTCAAAATTATTTAAAAAAATTGCAGAATAGGCTCCTTAAGTTGCACGAAAAGCTTTATTTGCAGTGTGAATTTTCAATCTTATGCGTGTTTCTTTAATGCAATTTAAATTTTGAATCCTGAAAGTTTGTTTCTCCTCGATTAAATGTAGTACATGCTAGTATATATAACAACTGTTGATTGTAATGTGTTTAGAAATTCGGTTCCAAGTCGGGAAAAACATCGGAGAAGATTACCATTACGGCGTGTGGTGAACTTGTGTAGCACATGAATGAAGTGAAGTCTTGTTCAACTTAAAGTAAATTAATCCACTCTCCTCCGACATCCTTTCATCTCTTTCATCTGACACCATAAACGAGCAGACAAGGGAACATCTTACCCGCACCGCGGAGAAACAAAGTAAGACTACCTATGTGGTATTAACCTGAAACATCAAATATAGTTTGGACACATTGTTATGAAATGCTCTGTCCAAAGATCATGTTATGGATATTGCGCCGAGTTTCGTTATTCGTTCCACAAAAATGTTATTTAATATTCCAAACCTGTTAGAAATCAAAATTCATGTCAGCTATTTTGATTTTGATTTATATAGTTTATTACCTCGGTATAATCGTACCTAGGTCAAAGCGTGACAAGATTTATTTTATACATTCTCTTGAGAGTCAGTGCTACTTGAGCAATAAATATTTTTCGAACACCGGAGAAGAGAGTTTTAGAATTTTATTTCGCTCCATAATAGCATGTAGTAGATCAAATCAAACTTAAATTATAGTTACATTAAGTTTTCATGTCGCATTCCACTCATGTGTACATGTCTTAATTTTATTTATGGTACGTATACAATACACGTTCATATTATGTACATATATTGATAATAATATTTTAGCCTATGTCACACAAATTAAATATACTATTTACATTTTCCATACACACTACTTGCTCACTGATTGGACAAATCAAACAGTTTTATCTCTAACTTTTATTGTGAATGCGACTGTGACCCATTGCAATTCTACATGCACCGCACAATTGTCCAAGACCATGACTATATAATATATTATGTCTCTGTCATTTATGATTGCATTATTTATCTATACATCAGACACGCAAACAAAATGAAAATACTATGAGCTATAAACTTGACTCAAATAATTGTAACAGTGACCTTATATTATATTTTATTATTTGTAGTCATGTTTAATTTTAATAAATGTTTTCAACAACGCATTTTAAACTAATTGCAATGAAGTACACCAATTAACGCTTAAAATTTATTATTTATAGCATTTGCTAATTATATCATTCACTAGCTCGACATACAGAGATATACTTTCTGGCCGAACGTTGAACATACCCTTTTACCTTTATACCACCCTTTTACTTACTTAAGATTTATTTGCACATCAGCATAATAATCATTTAGATCTATTACCTATGCCTTCTGACCACAGTGACACAAAATCGATTTCTCTCTATGGCATAATATTAGTACATCACTAATGCATAATTTTAGCAATAGCGAATTAATGTCAAGCAAACCACAAGTTTGCGGAAAGCTTCTACACAATTTCTAACATAACTCTGCTTTTAGAATAATTAATTACATTAATGCAATTTAACTATTTATGCAAGTTTTAGTAGCGTTTATACTTTTACTTACGAGAGCGCAATGCAGCAATGTACAGTATGTTTTTTAGGTATTCATAATATTAATTAATTTTTACTTTCTATACAAACATTTCAGCCACCCAACTTCCTATTGAATTGAAGAAACGTATCGTATGCGAAACGCTACCAACGAAAAGAAGTTGGTGTGATGTGATACCAGAAACCCTGTTAGTGAATTTGAAACCGTTGAATACTCAATCGGTATTTGAATCCGTAAGAATACTTCTCCTAAAATTGTACGTGTACTCTATGCGACAAGTCAACCTAGGTTTACTATTTTGTACAACTACTCAGCACAGTTCATTATTACTACATCGGCTCTAAGAGAGTTATTTTTACGCTAACACTACTCTAATAAGACTATATGAAAAAATTACAACGAGTAGTTTTAGTATTCCTTTCTTTATGCGCATACATACGATCGATTCTTACAATGCTTTCAAAAATTAACTCATTTTTAAAGGTTAAACTTCAATCGACAACATACGAAATAAAATTAAACGTTACCTACTAACTGTCGTGTTTTCAGTATTTCTTTCACACATGAGACACGTACATACATAAACCAAGATTAATTACTCATGAAATATTTTGATGTATCAATTATGATTTTAAAGGTAAACACAGATTCACCCATTAAATGCTTCTTTTTCGGTAAAGAATCAGTACTATTTTCATTAATCGGACTCACTACTTTCACTAACACTTTCATTAATAAATGATGTAATATACTTCAGTACATACTTCATGAACATTATTTCCCACTGCATGCATTTCACTATTACATGTTAATGACTTACAAGTGTTTTGTACTTATTACAATAATGTTGACAGTTTCTTCATCCATATGTGTACCATTTTGTTATAGGATATTAATAGTAATAACATAGAGGTATTTGGTATTTCATCTCGTAGGTAAAAATACATTTTGTATTGGTGATGCATACATTATTATGAAACAATACAAAACAAAACATTCTCAGGTCTGGTTAAGAATTTTTATGACCTCATAATTTCAGACTAGAACTGGAATACTAATACTTATATTATTATATTGGTTTATCAAATGCACTTCTTTTTCTTTCCATTGTATGTAAGTTTACATTTTACATCGTATATTAATGTACATACATCCTGTATAGTAATAATCTTAATAAGGGCTCATAAACATTTTCTACACATTCAGTATCATGTATATCTAACTATATCGAACACATAATTAAAATGTTAACGTAACCAATTCATGTGTAGTTTTTTTAAGTTATCCATGTGTGTACTGTGTACTCACTTTCACTTTCATGTCAATTTCATTCTTTAGATTATACAGGCTGTGTATTATAATGCACAACAGATTTGATTTGATTATTTTATCTTGAACCTAAAAACACGCTTAAATGTTTAAATCTTACTTACATCTTACATTACCATTACAATAGAACTATTATATTAATGTTTCTTAGCTTTTCATTTTTTTTGTATAAAGACGGATGATCACTATTACACGGATTTGACTTTCTGTGTGTACTCTTTCTACTGAACTACAGTACCTCGTCAATCCTACACTTTTATTAAGGTATAGATATTATCACTACATACTTAACAATATGCATGTTCTCGTTGCTAGTTGGCTTTTACATATTAACGTCTATGCAATTCTGTGATATTACCAGATGAAGGGGCCATCGTTTATCTAACTATAGTAAATATTTATGCAACCGGTATATGTTAGCATTTATTACGTTGAATTCTTAATCAACAGATGAAATCACATAATATTATTATAATGAACAATTGTTTCAAATTCATCACTAATTCAAGTGTCTATTTTTCTACACTTATTCATACATGCAGTAGTATTAGCAGTATTCATAATAATTTCAATACGTCATGCGTTTATTCAGTAGTATTTTTGTTTATCACCTGTATGTGAGACTTTCTGCGGTGAAAGTTCACATTGGCACCGTATTTTCCAACATTCACCTCTCAAAAGGAGAATATCTTAGTTTTACCCATCACCCACACGGAGGAAAACAAAAGTGTGAAAACATTTGACAAAGAACCGTGCCAACTTTTTGTGCGCAATACAATGACAATAGTATAGTGATGTGCAAGTTGATTTATTATTATATGTAGTAGTTCTTATATGCATAATATATTTTGCAATAATTAATTACACTTCTTCACGTAATAGTATCATGCTTTCACTCGTCCTTGTTAATCTCTTTGTTAAGATAAAATGTAATGATTAGTATACTTTTCTTTGCTGGATATTTTATGTAATAGAATTTAGTTTCGTACTTTCGTACTTCTCGAACTGCGTATTATTTGTCTAAACCTCTACACACGATCATAATACATTTCATGACACAATAACTAAATATATATTATTATTATTAGTGTAATATAAGCTTCAGATGAATATCTTTCTCATTGTGGTATGTGTAATGAGTTTAGAGAGCTATCTGTATAAGGTTAAGTAATTTGCATATAGAATAATCCTGTAGTGAGAGTGAGACAGATTAATTATAATTATTATTCTCCAAGTAGTGTCATAAAAATAATCAAGTTGTAGATTCACAGCATATTGTGACGAGTCTAAGGTGAAGAAGGATTCTTTTGGTAGTTTCAATTTAAACCATGAACAGAGAATTTTTATAAGCATGTCATTTTGTTTATAGCAATGTGATACGTAGGTAGAGAACGGTTCCACCAAATTCAGTCTAGAGGTGTTTCTATTTCTATTTATACCTATACACTTAAATAAATGGGAAAGGTGAGTTTAGTGAGGTGTGATACTGCAGTCGCTAGAAGTAGAGATACTTTTTTCACACTTTCCTATAGCCAACTATTTTTTCTTCATATGAATACTAACAGCTATACGGAAATAGTATTGCGTTCTATAATTTAGGCACGTGTTTAATATAGCCTGTTATACTTATATAAACAAAGAGATAATATTGAATTGCTATTTTTGTGTACGTGGGTGTATGTGTGTGTTTGTGGAGCGTGGAAGATGTGTGAATAGAAAAAGTCCTGTGTGTGTGTGGTAGTGTATATATGGGTAAAGATCACATAGTTTTTGAAAAGTCTGAGAAAATTGGGTAATAAAGTGAAAAGCAGAGAAACACTCACACAGACACTCTTATAAATTGGCTTTGTCTTCAAACTTAAAAATAAGTCCGTTAACTTTCATCAAGTTTCCCATTACGAGCCAACAAAGCAGACACAAGTTTCAGTCGTCAAGAACTGAAAGTCATAAAAGGCAAGCAGTTTATTTCTGGGGCGAGAGAATTCTTTGAGCATTCTACACCAGGTATATTCAAGAGGTTGTACTCTTTTACAGAACACACATTATACTGCATGACTTATAGAACCAGAAAGAATGTAGGTACTTCTAAGACGAGACATTATTTTACTATCTCTGCAATATGAATTTGAATATAATACACGGGGTAAGATGGTACTACTATGATGCATTGAACTCGTAGCTGTGAAACTACTTACAGTTATCACTAGCCTTCAAGCTAGTAGTAGTTAAGTGTGGAATATTAATGGAAGTTAAAGGCATGGTTGCTGTATGTATGAGGGTCGTATATAGTTGCGCGTTTGAAATAACGCAATGCACTCTGTCGTGTCGCATTATGTACGAAAAATGAGGGACGCAAAGAAAATTATCATGGAAATGATGAGATTAGCATGAAACAGGAGGAAAAACTATGGAATCTCTCTACTTTAGTCGAGACTACTTAATATGTCCTTTCCTATCTTCTCTGACTTTCTCTCTCTCTCCTTCTCTCTGGTGTAGTCAAAACAAAATGAGTTCTGTTCCGAAGGTGGAGAATTCTCATTTATTTTTCTTCGCGACTTATCTATTTACTGTTTCACTCTCGATGATAAACAAGCAGAATAAAAAAGTGAGTATGAACCGAAAATGTAAGTATTTCTTCATTATATTTTATACATATGAACGAACACCTAAGGTAAAATTCCCGCAGTGACTTCCTAAGCTTTGATTCACCTCGTCTTGATTTCATTTCGGCGAACTCTGCTCTTTATTGAAAACAAAGTGCAAACTAACAATCATATTTTATTTCACTTACACATAGCGAAAAAATTCATCAGAACTTTACAGACGATACCAAACCAAATTATAGGTTGTAGCCGTAGTCACAGCATATCCTATGTCCTATGTCATATGATACCCGACTACCTACATTAGAAAAAGTTTATGATATTTTTTGATAAATTGATAGCGACATATTGTGTCCTTCTCCTTCCCCGACAGAAAAAGTTTATTTAACTTGACTTTGATTTTGCACGCTCTGCTGCACAGGAGTAAAGTAACACTATAAATATTCTACTACAGCAAAAAGTCAAAAAGAATTGTCAAGAAATTCTATTACACAGAGAACTCCCACACCCAAAATTTCCACCAACCACTTGATTTTACGCAAAGGTGAACAGTAGGACCCCTTACAGGTAGAATGGAGGATTTCTTTGTCTTCTTTTGTACTAGGAGCATTTTTGCATGCGTATAATACCAGACTTATGTTGGAAAAAGTGAGAGAAAATGTGATACTTAAGTTGCTACGAACTGAAGTGAAAATATGACGGGACACAGACAGAAAAAGCAAAGTAGAATATATACACACCGTCATGTTGTAGCTTTTAGTAAAAGCCTGCACATTTGTGAATGCACGAAAAGTCAACCCAAGGTTACACTCTGAGTTCATCGTCAGTGTAGCAAAGGCACATTACGTTGATGTCACAATTTTTACAAAAAAATAGACAGAAGCTTCAGTATAAGCCGATGGAAAGTAAAAGAGTAGGTGTTATGCAGAAAGTTGAAGAAATGCACGGATACCCCTCATTGAGTCCCTTTCAGTATAGACTTCCTTTAGGAGTACGTTTTTACCTCCTGACAATGACACAGATGACTGCAGAGATAAGTTTTGCAAAGTCAAGGAAAGCAATATCATTCGAAATACGTATAACCTATGTACCAATGTACGTAGGTACAGTAGTATTACATTTTACATCTTACCTAAGACTCCATATTTCTTTTCATTGCCCCTACCCACTCCCTTCTTCTATATCTATAGCTATACCTAATGCTATTATCATCTGTGACATAACTTAGTCTTTTATTTTCCCTTAAGAGTCCCGTATAAGTTCAAATGAATGAAAGTGATATATCTGACTGCTGGACTTACTAGTATAAGTACCAAGTTAACAAAATAACACCAAGTGACAAATATTAGTTCACTTATCTGCAGACCTTGTATGTCAGTATTACAAACATACCGTTGCAAAAGTCAAACCTTATTGTATACCTACGGGAGATTTTAGACTCCAAACTTCTTATCTGCTTATACGTTCCATGTAGATAAATGTAAGACACGGGTCTTGAATGTAATGTTTATCATACATACCTTGAACTATATAACTGGTTTCAGAATGGTAACCCAGTTTCATGTTATGAGCAAAGTAAATACTTTTTAAAACATAATATCATACAAATTCTGGGACAAGTGGAGCCCTCCTTCACGCTTGGTTGACGCAACTATAGGAATGTACTACTTTAGGAATGTGAGAGTTTGATATTTTACTACCAAAACTATTTTACAACTGCACCACCTGGCATAAACGCATAGCACAGAAAGTATTTTACAGTTTTATATTTACTAGACATGAAAGGATCCATGGAAGAAGTCTTAATTGACACAAGGCAAAAAAGAAGAGTATACTGGTATTGTTTTCAGATTTAGACTTTATAACTTATATTATATGTATCGAAAGAAACGTCAGTGTGATATTAAGTTGATGATTACAGAAAAAATGCTGACACAGTACAAAAATCATAAATTCAAGGCTTACAGATGAAGAGAGATTAAATTCGAGACACTGAACATTTACGGTTTTATGCATGACTATTTCCAACCACCAAAGTTTCAATGTCTCAGTTTTCCGTGGGTTATTCCAATACTAAAATCCGAATATATGTAGAGGCTGCTGAACACAGATACTGTGAAAACTGCGACTGCATGCTTTTGGCTTAGGGTATCAAAAGCTGAAAGTATTGATGCAAGTTTATTTTGTGGTTAAATTTTCTTCCGAACGACAAAGCATGTGAATAAATTAGTACATGGTAGATAAACGTAGAACTAAATTCTCCTACGTAAACATTATAAAAGTAACTACCTGCCTGGATTTATAAAATAGCCCAAAAGAAAATATCAAAATGCACTAGTTGCTTTTCTTGTTGTTTTAGTTATAATTTGCAAGTTCGCAAGTAGATAATTAGAACAATCTGAGATACATAAATAACGTGAACCGAAATGTTTTACTTATCAGGAAAACTATATTTAAACACGATTCAGGCTCGCGTTAGTAAGTAGACAAATAAAGAAAAGGATTTGAGACAGTTGCAGTTATTTACAAGTATTACAAGCTCGAACGCAAGCTACGAAACTCAGCCAAGCATATAGAAAACGAGCACTCCAGGTGGTTCTTCGACCCACTCAAAAACTTATACATATAAAATAAATACATGTACAGAATCGGCGGTGAAAGTAATGAAAATACTGTGCAAAGATGTCTGCAACATTCGTTTTGCCTCTTAATAAACTCAACAATTATTAATAGTGGCAGATTAAGTACTGCTTGAAATTCGCTTATTTGCTCGGCTAGACAAATAGTAGACAGCCTACAGAAAATTAGTTTAATGAGTAAATCACTCACTCTGAACTAATTATTAGTGAATCTCTTCATTAAAGCATAAGAATGCCTTACTATCTTTGCAATCTCTAAATTGTAAATGCTTAAATATAACGCGATATTCGTGTATTTACATAAGTTTCCTTTGGAATGTATTCAGTATACACTGCTGTGTTTTGACAGACTTTTTACACATAATATTACTTACATTAAGTATGCTTATGCTTTATATGCCTACTTAACTAATTATTAGTAAAGCTATAATATATACACGTACAGTATAGTAATCGTATACTTAAGTAAGTTTCTAAGTTTCATAGATTTTTTGTTGCTTTTGATAGAAAAGTATTTACAGTTATTTACATTCAATTCTATGTATGCTCTCCCCACACTTTCACCGTACAATTGCAGGACGTACAGCTACGTGCATATTCTAAAACACTGAACATTTATCATGGATGTGCTATATACATTTTTACATCATCGGCATTAGTTAAAATGTCTACGAAAAAGTTTTGATTGTCGCGCAATGCTGCAAGTATGTACTTCTACGTGAGACAGTACTATAACTTGATTAGGAATTATTAGCTATGTATTTAACTACCTGCTGACATATAGACAAACTAATCTACAAGACATCTATAAGAAAATAGTGTTCTATATTCTACAGATATGGTCAATTCTTCAAAGCTAGGTTTTCATACACATACATAAAATCATCTTACTCGCTTTAACTATCACTAAAGTCTAAAGATGTATGTATATAATATACATGTAAGGCTACACTGCAATTAAACGTCTATACGTACAATACAAGCTATACTAAAAACATCATCCTAAAATCTTAACACGATGAGAATCTTATGAAAGTGCTTTACTTAATAATCCCTAGTGGAAAAAAATCTCTCTGCCACTCGATGTGCATAATGTACAACACGAACGCGAATAATAATTAATCAGACATTTCATTGGGCTATTAAGGTGGTACTGGTGAATCAAAGAAATATAAGAAAGCAAGCAAGAAATTGAAGAAATTGAAGAATTTTTAATTTTTCCAATACCTATATCTATTTTATTTATAACGCAGATAGCATCGAGAGACAAAACGACAAAAGCCACGTTACTGTATATAAAAAAGATGCTGGTTAAACAGAGATAGATTTTCAGTTCGATAACTCTCTCCCTCTGTCGTACAGAATTAATCAATTAACAAAGTGCACTTTTGTAACTTATAATATTATATGTAACACTTATATTATATGGGCATGCCAATATTGTATTGCATGTGACTATAATTTTTATATTGTTTTGACTCGCATTACGCACATTTAACTAAACAACATCCTATATCTGTATATCTAAGATTTTGCTTTAATTACTGTAACCGTAACTAAATGCGCCTCTAACACTAATTGTAGATTCGTTAACCATCCATACTTATAAAATTGCTCATTGTTGCTGTTCAAATAGTTACAAATATAAGTGCATCTGTGAGGGACATTAAATTAGTATGCCTAGTATATATAGTAAGTCAAACAAACGCAAAGGAATAAAGGAATATGCTATATGGAACGGTGAACCCTAGTTTCTTTCAAATGCACATTGTGACTACGCAAACGTTCTATATTGATATTGATGCAATTATACAAGAGTTAATTAAAATGAAGTTTCTTTGTAATATTGTGACAGTATGAGTACCTAGTCTACAAAAAGAGAAAGGATGTGCAACGAGACTGCAATGAAATCCTTCATCAAACAGAGATGGAAAGGCGAATGTACTGAAGCTACTGTATATCATTCGGGAGACAAGAGAACAGAGGAGCAGACATTCAACACAGAAATTCACTTGGAAATGTCGTCAAGCTCATTTATATTCACTAAAAGCCACGAATAAAGAAAATGAACGATACATCTGATGAATCAAAAGGAATCACACACAGATTCGCTTCATTTACATTTAAATGCACTCAACCTGTTCATGAAATGCAGGTTCTGAAATTACAACCTGCGCAATCAAATATTTCACAAGAAACCGAAAAATAATATTCTCCTAACTTCTTACAGACATGGCACCTAAATACCTACCTACATTTCCATACCTTCCAACGCCCACACTTTTGCTGTTGACGCAATAATAAAATTACACTACAAATTGCTGCGGTTCTCTATATATAGAATACTGCACTAAAAATTATTATTTGAATCTAAAAATTATGTCCCATCCCAATTGGGATTTATCTCTGAAGCATGCAAACGATGAATTTGTTTTATTTACATTCAATGAATGATAATAAATCAGAAAATGTGTTTAGGCAGTACAGCTACGTGACTTTGGCTTGAAGTTCGCTTCAACCCGATATTGAAATGCCCGTTATGAACTCATTCGGTTACAGCGTCTGTATTTTTAAGAGAACGCAATGCTCTTCTATAAAAATAGTACAAGAGAGAAATGCGAAGATAATCAAAGTAGAATAATTCAAGTTGAGTCGATCTGCAGTCAGTGTGAGTAACAGCGATACATTTATTGCCCCTGACCTAAATGCGGTATGTATATTAGTAGCTACCAACCTATAAAACAAATGAACAAATGAATTGTGAAGAGCCCAAGAACTCGAATTCGAATTTTAGTTTACCAAGGGAATATAAGCAGTGCAAATAATATGCAAAATGTAACTGTACGGGTAAAGTAGATCGACATCAATTGTACTCGTAAATCTCTGGTATACCTACTCTGAATCATATCTACTCTGCGTCTGGAAGCTTTTCTAATACTAAGTAGGTACGTTTGTAGAATTTCTAAAGTTGCTGCTGCTAACAAATGTAAAGTATGTAAATGATGATAGACATAGCCTTCCATGGACTGACGACTTATTCTTATGCATGATGTTCATATGCAACCTCTCGTCAGTCTCATAAGTAGAGGTATTTCAGTAATTCACATACAATTCTTACACTCATTGCCAGTACATTATTTATGATGAGATCTAAATGCATTTGCAATCCCTTCAGTCTCACGCCCCTATACGCGTGTGTCGTCCCATTATCAGACTACTCCTCCATGGATGTGAGGAAACACTCCAGCTCTAACTGAACAGATTCCGTGAATATTTCCGTGAAAATCTACATCTCTGTACACTGTTAGTAGTGCAGATAACGAAGTTAAGTTCGTTTCATTGTAAATACAAACGAACTGAATTCATACACAGGACACAGAAGCACGCACACATATATACAAATATATTCACTTCCTTTTATTGTCTATGTACACTACCGAAACTTTAACGTCAATGTCATCCTTCCTTCCCCTCGGGGTGCACAACACAAGTTTCTTTGCAAAAACCTGGCATGCATCCCTAAACGTTTAGAATTGTATTTCCCTTAACCATCTATGTCCTACGAAACTCGTAACTAACTACGCATTGGGGATTTATGCCATTTGACCAGGACATACCGTACAATACATTCATTCGTACCTCAATAAAACCTAACTTTTGCTAAATTAACTGTTAGGTACATCTATTTTATGACAAAACACATTCTCAATAATTCATCTGAATTTTGTGACTGTTATCGTACATTTAAAGAGAAATTGTCTTTATCCTATATGATAGTTGCATAACAGAAATACAATACGTATTCAATGTAGCAGCATTCATAAAGCTGAAACGCTCGGATGATTCCGTAGTAGAATAAGTACGCACGGAGTAGTAAAAATATTTCACTGAAGAAGTGTAAATAATCCATGATCCTTAAATAACAATCAGGTCAACTTGAAGGGCATAAATCTCATTGGAACATTGAAGATCCGCAGAGTAGTATGGTATTCTGCACTTTTAGTTGGCTGTCAGTGCGAATACCACGATCGCAATGTGAATGAAAGTCAGTCAAGTGAGTTAGTAGCGGAGTTAGTGTAGGATGAAAGTGATTGAAGTGAGCTAGTCAAGCGTGCCATTGCTCTGATCTGACGAGTGACTATGACTTTTGCAGAGAAGCTAATCGTGCAATGGTAAATAATGTTGTAGCCATGCCATGTCCTCTCCTTTCGAATGGAACTGCCACTGCTCTACCTTCTCAAGTAATACATCGTCGATTTTCTTATTACCTACTTCCTTCTTCGAGCGATTTTAAGGTTCTTTTACTCTTTGAAGACTTCTGGTTTCTTGGATCTTTTCACGTAGTACGCATTTCCAACATTTCAATTTTTTCTTTATAGACCCAGTCAGTCAACTGTGCATGAGCAAGACTGGACACAGACAAGGCTGAAATAAATCCAAAAGCTTCTACTATGTCTCTACTCTTCAGAACGACACAATGCTGATTCTCTGATAAAGAAAATGACTTTGGCCGTGTGCTCATGATTCTCCTTTATCTTTAGCTACTAAATACTGTTCCATTCCAAATAGAAGTTTTTGTCAGAGGCTCCTAAGGCGAAAGCCGTGGTTGATCATAAAAGTGAGCTTTTTGCAATCATTAAAGAACTAGTACACATAATATACTACTAAAATCTCCAACTCTATTCAATGTACTTTCCTATCTTCGACTTCTTCGTCCCTTATTCATCATTCTCCTTTCATTTCCCCAAATCGTCAATCAACAGAATCTTCAGAACAGAATAAAATATACACCTACCCGGCACCTACCCGGTGTGGCCTTGTTTAATAGCTATACTGTTACCAGATTAACTTTCACCTTGAACAATGACTCAAAAAATGTATTCAACCAGTTTTTTAAAAGCACGTTTGAAACACAGATGTACATTCTATCTCTGTGTTGATATCATTGGATATTATGTATAATATAGATGACAGCAGTTGACAGTCTGAACCTGAACTCACAGGTCATAGTCACAGCAGTGTGTATTTTAAGTTTTGACTGTGATTTTCGTTTTATCTGAATCTCTGACATTTTACATACATCAGATTTGCCATTTTGTTTTCATCCACTACATGTCTACATGTCTGGTGACGCACGAGTTGCATCCACGTCTTCACCTGTCCTGTGCAAGAGGATAAACAGTTGAAAAAGTTTCAACAAACAATAATACTTCAAAAGCGAAGTAAGTGCTTGGGGTAGTCAGAGTAGAGTCACACAGGTATACGGTATATCGTTTCCCATATTATAAAAGTATGTTTTACCGATACGCAAAAACGCAGATAAATAACTTATGGTATGTACAGTACGTGTATTATATACAAGAAATGGTAGCTTGCAGTAGTGCAGAGAATCACTTTATACCTATGATTGAAATGCTTACAATGCCCAACCTCCTATGATACAGAAAAGGAAAATTCTGGCAAAATTTATATATATCCCTCCCTCAACGAATGCTAATCGGATCTGGTTCTGTACCATTCGAGTCGGCCTGAATTGTCTTTCCATAGGTAAAGGCATTACTGCTACTAGGGGCTAAAAATCACTAGCGTCAGAAGAGTAAGCCAGTGAAATCCGGTAGGACTAGAGTTCTACACGAAAGACAGTGACGCAAACAGGTCTCACTCGTCTTTCCCTGTTTTTCTACTCTGCATACCATCAAAAGACGGGTGCACACAAACACCAAACATATTTGTACATTCAGGTATTTTCCACCATCCATTGCTCCAGCAAGAGGACCCTCCACCACTAACTTAGTACATACAACTCTCCATATTCTACACATTATACTTTAACATCTATGAAAGTGAAATCTAAATATATTTATTCACAAACACAAAAGTAGACAGAATTGAAATACCTACAGCATAACTAACCGGTCACTATACAAGCTTTATAGTTTTGTATATAACACACATAACCTTAAGTAGCGCAAGCACAATATTTATAATTCATGCAAACCAATAAACCTGAAAAGATTACTGGAAATATGCATTATTTATATACAGGAAAGTGTAAAACTTGAAATATCTCTCTGAAACTATTACCAATATCGATTTAGGCTTATGTAAGAGACAAAGTATTTATGACAAAACAGAACACAAATGAGATTACATATTATAATACATTTTCTAGGAAACCTGAATAGACGAGGATTAAATCAGAATTTGTTGTGGAGATTTACTAGATTTATCCAGACTAAAATTCGGCATTCAATACCGCGACCTTTACAGTCAGCAGGAAAACTTTATGCGTAGTAATCTGACTCATACTGTAACAACGCAACGTCAGCAGTTTTGCCACGTGTACTGTACTGCTAATACTTTCTATTTCGTCTGCTTGGAAATTGTTTTATAAGTTCTCTTTGCTTCGATGCAGATATTTAATAGATATTAGTATTCATTACGGTGATGCACACACGTATGACATCTGCATGAATTTAAAATAAATCCCAAATTTAAACTGGATAAAAATTATTTGCACAACTCAATTCAATATTCCGCTAAGGATGGCTTAGAGTTATCGGAGTTTATTCCTTTGCGGGGCTCGGGCACAAGGAATACACTCAGAAGACCTTTCAACTATACTTAAAAGTTGAGATTTTTCATTATCAGTGCCAGGTTATCTTGCTATGTGGAAAAACAATACCTAAAATAAACAATAGTAGTATTATACTGGCCAACAGCTACATCAGTGTCAATAGTCTAATTCATCATGTATGATCTATCTTGCATACTATTACCTAATGAATGAGTACTTATACAGTAAAAAGTCTAGTACAATGTGTAAAATAGTTAAAATACATAAGTGGATTAAACTGACGGGCAGAAGACTGACATCGAATGTTGAAATGCGATGTTGGAAACAGGAATTGAGACCATATCATTTACCGTAAAGTTTGATTGAACAAACGTCTGTTCTCGAATAAGAGTCGGGTACTCGAGTAAACGCAAGGTTTCATTGCTTTCTCCCACTAATTTACATACGGTGAAAGGCCAAAAGAGAAAGTTACGCTCCCGTCCAAATATTTTGGGGAAATAAACAACCCTTCTGTTGGATCATTTTACGGTATTTGCTGAAGAAAATAGTATTAAACCCAAGTGTGTAAAAAGAATGTAAGTAAAATTGAAAGGATGAACTCAAAATTAAAAATTCTCGCCCCACATATATAATTCAGTTTCAATTAAACGGGTTATACCTATCGGTTTAATTCGTCGTTGGCTGTACACACGGACACCCGCATAAAGATTGTAATTAGCCGTTAGTATTAGCGTATGTACTGACTGATTGCTTGGATCAGAGTGAAAAGGCTTTCTAGCGTGTAACATTATTAGGTCATTTGAATTCCTTTGTTAGCCACTTTCCGAAGAACCTCCAATGTTTCTCCAGAAGTTTCTTTCCATTTCCATGCATATTCAACATTCAACGATAATATAGTTCCATTAAGTACCTAGTAACTTTCAAGTTTGAAGAAATCATGAATACAATACGAGTACAATTTAGAAATACAATCTACAACATACTATCTTTCTTCACATTGTGTGAATAACAGTTAAATTGGAGTAGTACAAAAATTGTGTCAATCTGACACTTTTTCTGCCAAGTATAGACCGTACCGTCAGTAAAGTACAATGACACGCATTATCAAAGATTCTCTTTTCTAAAGTTTTCATAGATTCTCTTTATTTTCCGTATGCATACGCAAACGTGGCAAAGTGCTTGCATACAGGTTGACTTGACTTGACACATCATCCTTTTGGCTGTTAACGTATATAGGTATGCAACTGAATATATAGAAGTATATGCCATAGGCCATAATGATATAACCTCTGAATAATTTATTTTTAGAATATTTGCTGTGAATATTTAATTAGCTAGTTCAACATTCCGCCTCCTCGTCTGGTAATAGCACTGAAGAGAAAGAAAAAGGCTAATTAAACCCTAAAGTGCACTTTCGTTACTCGTTTTAATTTCTCCGTCAAGTGAAAGCACTATCTCGCTGGTTTAATTCTGAGACTTCTCGGAGACACTTATCATGTAATTGTAACAATACGAAACACGACCATAGAAATTGAATTAAAAGTTCTCGTTTACTTTTCCGTTGTAATTTAAAACTATCATATAGCATCTTCAAAGAAAGAAAATTAAATCACAAAGTTGAACTCCAGTTACATTCGTGATCATGAAACGAACCATGACTGCGGATATTCACAAAACTTGACATGGCTTAAAACGACTGTCTGTTTCATTTTCGACTAAACAAATGAAATAACTACTCCATCCATTTTGAAATGGCAAGTACAGATACTCGAATGAGGCTCTAACTTCATTTCACCTAAAGCGGTGAAATAAATTACTAAATGTGCAATAGAACTTTGCAACTGCATATAAAACTAGAACCACGTACAATCATCATAAAAGCTGTATAAAAGAATATTTTTGTATGACGAATTTAGCTGGTTAAGGTATAACGCATAACTATAACTATGAACAATGAACTCGTCTTTTACGGAATCACCATTAGGACTGAATTAGGATTGTAGTAGACTGTATTTTAGAACAAACCGAGTCTTCTACGACTGTCTGAGTAGGACAATTAATTGTTAATTGATAATAGTTACTAATGAACTAATTGGTAAACTTTAGAATCGCTTTAATGTAGTTCTGCTGTCTGTATATTGCCGTATTTGTTAATTAATTCCTTCAAGACATTGAAACTTCATTCAAATCATTATATCTATCAATCCCAGTAAGAATTAAAACTGTGAAACCGTAGACTAAGGCATAACCAGCTGCAATGTATTTATGATGATTTAATTTCTACTTAATTTCAATACTTCTGCAAGGTAATTTAGTAAATCAGGTAAAGGAAACTGTTTACAATTCATTCATTGAGCATTTTATGAAGTTTTTTAGTAAATTAATAAAAAATAAACTTAGAATGGTTATTTCAGAATAGAATAGTGACATGACTATTCCACTCTTACTCTTATGATTATTTTTCCTGAGCGTGTAACTTGAATAGACACTAAAGTCCGATTAGTTATGTTAGTTGGTAACCACGTTGTCAGCTAAGACCATTTTCTGGTGTAATACATAATACCATGCACGTACCTACTAGTATTCTTATGTACATAAATATAATCGTAATTTAATGCCTTAAATATTCACGAATATCCACATTACTAAAGCTTTGCACACAGTTTGTGTAGCTAATCAATACAAAGCAATACAAGGCTTCCAATGATGCAACTTTCTAACAGAAGTACACGACACCAATACATGTAAGTATATAATATACGAAATACCATTATAAATACACAGTAATATTATGTTATGATGTTCACTGAAGGAAAATATTCTGAAATGCAAAAATTTATGCATTAATATTTTATTTTTACCATTTCATTCGAACACACCACGGTCCCAGTGGACAACGAGTCCAAGAAAAATAGATTTGAAGAAGCACACAATAAGAACGCAGAATCTTATCTAGGTATGCCTTTCTTGTACTTTCTATCTATACACTGACAATAAAATTTTGTATCTTTCCTACATCTATCCTTAATGCTTCTTTCAAATATTCTAAGCTATCTTGCTGGAGAAACCGTTGCTTTTCGCATTGCCAATTACGAATTATTACCATTACAGAAGTTCAAACTTGAATTTCAAAGTATAGGCAAAAAACAGAACTGTAGCAGGCATATTTACAGCTTACACACCTAAATGTTCTTACAATTTCTCTTTTTCATGAGATAAATGCCAATAAAGCCTCAAATACACTTCAAAAGCAAGAAGATTCCATTCCAATTTTATGTAGCTAGGTTATCCAACAACTTCTTGGGCAACGGGAGACATTACTAGAACGCTTATAACTAGATCTTATCGTCTTAAGGAAGGTGCTATTATATCCTTTGAAGTTCTACAGTACGTTTTGTCAGATCAATCCTTCAGATAAAGAGCTGAACAATATTACAGATAAAGGACATTTCCGTAATCATTCGTAATTAATCGACCCAATATCCAATTATTTCTATACAAAAAGTTCGGATCCAAATCGGCAAAAAATCATCTGTATTTTATTGCGCTCTCTAGTATACATAGCACATGAACGTATGGCTGATAATTTTTCTTAACACATGAAATATTTACACGTACGAAAAAACACACGTCATTACTTCGTATTTTATTTCCCTGCTTTTTAATTTTTTATGTAATTTTTTCAGTCATAATAACTTAATCTCACTCAATTCTCTTACCTTCCAAGAGAATTGGATGCTACTGCGTTTATTATTTCAACTACTTTTTTTAGTTCATCCAGGTTCCAGTTCAACTTCGCCGACACAGGTCTGAGGCGGTTGTAATGATAATTTGTACAACTATCTGTGTATAGGTTTACTTAATATGCTTTTTAGTATTACAGTGAGAATTGAGAATTGTAGTTAATATATTTACGTGCCTATATACATACACGTTTATATTCAAGTATCTTCTAAGTGTTTTCCAGTACACTTCACTGAATAAAGACAAACATTGCCATTGACGCTATTAGGCTGTTTACTAATCATTAATTTACTTACAATTTCGGGTAGAATGTCTTTGTATGTACTGGAAGTACTAGAACTGCTAGAAAAGGCATGTGAACTCAACCATTAGAGGATAATCTAGAGTTAAGTAATTAACTGAAATGTCAAGGGTGATAGAAACTGGAGAAACGACTAGGACTACTAACTATCCACCTGCAACAGCGAAGAAAAGGCAAGTGCTACGGCAATTTCAATTTATATCATTCCATAAGCTTCTTTCCATACGTAATGCAAACTTCGCTTACGAAAAGGACTTTAAGTGCATTACAGTACAATGTGTAAACGTTGTAGCAGTCCTGTCGTCATTCTGATGGGCATCATTCTGGATATGATGACAGGACAGGACAGATGAGAAGAACGAAAGTTTCCAGCTTTATCATCCAACATTTGAACGAGTTCATAACATTCAGTTGATAAAGCAGGTCGCTCGGATTCTGTTGATAATGGAATGATAGAATTAGATGAAAGAGTAGACGTGATGCCAGTAAAAGCGAGTCAAAAGGAATTAAATTGCCTTTATAGTTACGTTTAGTCAACTGAATTTCAAAATGGGACAGTTACAACGATAGCGTCACTCAGCGTCAGGGAAAATTCATATTTCATCTCCCAATCCAAATGATAAGTATTTTCCCTTTATACTTTAGCTTTGCAAACATAACGAAGAATAATATTACATTGGAGTACCTATACCTAACATGTGTCAGTATGTGCAATACTGTAATAGCATTGCAGATACCTATACAAAATTGCCAGATGAAATATTCAACAAAAGGATTTAGGTAATTCTATAAAGTTTTTGATCGCACTTGTATTTTTATTAGCTTACTTGAACTTATTTTGTTTTAATATCGAAGGTAATTGTCCTGTATTCGGGAATCTATAGTAAACTTGTAATGTGCAGTTCTGATATGCCTGCATTTATTTATCCATCACTATTTTGTTCTGACTGAGTGCAATCAACTGACTATGTATCTGAAATGCCTAAATAAAGTTACCATATATACATAGTAGCTTCATTCACATCAAATCATGTTGTTCGCTGAGCGATCCGAAGTAACCCTGTGATAAAACTGCATTAAACAGAACAGATGAGCTAAAGTTCTGTTCGGGTCCAGAGATATCTGTAATTACTGAGTGACTGTGAGAGCATAAGCTCAAACCAAATTACACTAAAACAACACTAAAAGGAATGAGTTTTCGATGACAACTTTACCAGCAGCAGAGAGAACAATAAACTACTCCAGCGAAATTAAACGCTATGCAAGTCCCAGAAATTGAAACTCACGAAGTAGTCATTTCAGGATACAGACTGAGTGAGTATACTAACCAAATCTACAACAGAGCAACTAATTTTTACTGTGCTTCTTGTCTCTTATCTGTCTTTCCACTATTCCTGTAGTAAAACCATTACTCGTACTGATACTTATATGTAAGTGCTTAGATAAAAAGATTACTACTTCCGTTGTTATATTGTGCTTGACTAACAATCTGGCAAACTACTTAGCAAATCGAAGACCGACTGCTACCAAATAAGAGAAAACAAAGAAAGTTTCTGTTTGTTACAGCCTTCTTATGCATCAACCCCTTGACTAACCATAAAAACAAATTAGGCATGGTTGTATGCATGTATTTGCAGTTCGTATAGGGCTCAACAGAAGTACCAGGAGTTAAACATATAAGTGCAAGTGAGACAAAGATTTCTTTCACTTTAAATTGGTTCACATAATAAGTAGCTTCAGAACCCAGTTCGTATTCTTAATTCGTATTCTTAACAATTAATAAAACAAAAACACCAGCTAGGTACTTACTTTACTTAAAATGAGTTTCCGCCTTAGCGTGTGTCAAAACAAGTAATTGGATTGCCTGAAATAACATACAATGACTTGTTTTTCATTGAATGAACTGTGTGACATAAGAAATTAGAAATCTGTTCAATTAACGGAAAGTCAACTTCAATTGCAGATTTATTTGTAAGTCGCCCCAAGCACATATAGAGGCTTGAGAGACATTTGACATATTAAAAAAAGAAGTGAAACCTCCTTTAATAAATAGCAATTGCGTCAGAGAGAGCACACTTTGCATGATTGGGTTTCTAAAATATAAATATACAATTCTATTCAAACTTATCGTACACAAGGATATACACATTTAAGATAATACTAAACTGGCTATATTTTATGCAGTAGTAGTTTACATATAATTTACTCTTGCGAACAATTTCTTCATTTCGTTTAGTAACAGTGAAAAGTAAGAGAAGAAATATTTTGTATTGAAACGAAGGCTGAAGAATTATCTGACATATTCTTCTTAGAATACAAAAGCTTCATCAAGGTCACAGAAAAGTTAACCGATAGGTACTAGATACATACTAAGTAGTTATTAAAAGTTCATATCATGCACTTTCAAAAAGCAAACAACAGAAATGAGGTATAAGTCTACCTACTTTCCTTTCCACTATAATATGCCCTGAAGCGTAATCCTTTATGCTTCCAAAAAACAAGCTTGCTGTGAAGCCTATTCCATTACTAAATTGCCATCATAAGCTATCAAAAATTGGCTTTATGTAGTGAGGTATACACGTAGTCAATTCTCCATTCATTTATAAATGTTATCTGTCTAATGCATAATAAGAATCAAATCTGCTCCCACATTTCTAAATTTCCATTCAGACAGCTTGAGTTGCCCACATTTTACATAACACAATACTAATACCTATAAACTTTCATTCTTTTACCGTGTGCAACATAATAAATTATTATGCGCTATGATAGCTTAAAGCTTACCATACAGATGATTTAACATGCCTATATATAGGTAGTAAAATTTAGGTAACTCTTACATATACAATAAAGCTCCCACAAAGCTTTCACTCGGGTAAGTGACACACAAACATCAACTTTCCTACTTGTGTTTGTTCATATTGTATTTCTTGATTTCCTTTTACCTGAACCGTGCTATTTACCCACGGAATGTACTTCAGCTGTCTCGCCTTCTCTGATTTATATTCCATTCTGACCGAGTGTGCAATGCCTTCCTACTAGCAATCTGTTAGAGTTTTCACTCACATGGCCTTAAGATGTAGTTTTGTACTAGTCTAACAGCAAAGCAAGCAAATAAAGACTAATAAAAACACACATTCGCAACTTTAGTACACAAAGGAAGACTTGACAGTTTTGTTGTTGCTGTTTTGATGTGATCTCGTCTGAAATGAACTGAAGTGAATTTATCTGCTTTCAATCTATCCATCTGTGTAATTCATTCCTCCCTTCAGTTCTCTTGCAGAACATTCTATATATAGAGTCATCTCATCATCTATTAAACTCCACTCTCAAGTATACGCAACGTAGTTTATCCTTTTCATGAGAGACATGATGATAGGTTAACTCCCACTTGCACATCAAATTTACTCACATTTTGACGTAACTTACGTAGAAATGAAAGCTTTGTTCATTTAGTTGATAAAACACTTGCCAATTAATTTGTCAACAAGTTCATTCGCTTTCACAGTATTATTCTCAAAGAGTACTGTATATTTAGGTTTACAGAGCTGCATTACACTTTGTACTGGTACACTAGTACATGTACGTCACAACGATGATGCACTATGTCAAAGTAGTTGTAGGAGTTGTTCTTCAAAGGTATTCTTCCAATAAGTTGTCCAATTACAACAGATAACTAGTAGTTACAGCAATAATGTTTATAATTAAGGTCATTAAACATACGGAAGCCTACTCAGAAAATCCCACGTAAGGTTGACTGAACAACTCCAGATCGAATCCTACATGATTGTAATGACAGTAATGAGCAATAAACTACATGACTATTAATAACCAGTTGTTACTATATAGACTTCACATCATAATAGACGAGGAACAGAACCACGTCCAAGAAATTATTACTGCCTGAATAGAAACAATGATTGCGGTGAAAAGAGATTCTATTGAATTATTCTATTGAATACTGTATGACTCTCATCTTTTTCACTGTCTAAAGGAAACTTGGAATGCATCTGCTGTTCGCCAACGTTATAGTCTTTTAAATGATACAGAGTTAGATTCTGAAAATAGAATAATTATTCATGTGATATTATATTGGATGAATTTCGCTTTTAGATCTTTCTTTGTCAGCAACAACCACATCACACCAACCAGTACACTTTCCTAACTTACTATTAGAGGAAAGCTTTCTCTTTAATTATGTTGTGAAAATTGACTATATACCCAGTCGGCTTTTGACAAAATTAATGAAAAACTGTCAAATGAAAAGCCACTTCTAGTCAAAGAACATCTAATTAATTGTCATCATGAGTTTCAGACTATGCATAACTATTGCAAATAATATCCCCACATTTTCTACAATAAAATGTTATTATTAGAATTGCGAAGGAATGAACGAAGAATTCTCGGAATTGGAAATTGGAGCAGGCGCCGCAAATCAAACTGAAATAGACCATAGGATCCAGGACACATTGTATTCTTACATACACGTAACAATAGTAGTTCCGCTAGTTCCTCTTTGATCCTACGTTCTGTATCACCTAAAATTTTAAAATGATTTGAATCTTTCCAGTAGGACTTTTTGCAAATATTTTAAGTGTCAAATATTCAGTAGTGCTGTTTGCATTCTCAGAAATGATCATGCTACAATATATTTGCGAATTGTTCCTACAAAAAAATGCACCCGCAGAATGTTTAAACATCTTTTACTTTTCAGATGCACTAAAAGGTGCTTTATATGTCATGTTTGGGGATGATGGATCTCTTGTTTGTACTTCAACCGCTAACTTGCCTTTTAAAATTGTATCTGAATGACACGTTCGTACGCTGCCGTTTTTATGCCTAACAGAAAGTAGAAGCATACGTACTTCTGCAGAAAATAAATATTACATATTATTACGAGGTAAAAGAACGTTGTACATTCTACATATGGAGAAAAGCCTGTTTGAAGTTTAGAGATGCACAGACGAGCAGATATTTATAGCGTTCTAAGTTTGTGGCAAAGTAAAGTCTTTACCTTTGTTGACTCAAATAAAGGATTACTGATGCACGATGTTACCAAAGATGCAAAGAGAACGTGAATGATCAATTTGTACAAACAAAAATGAATATTACATCGAACAGAAAACTTGTTAGCATAAAGCTTTTCCTTTCACATAGAAAGTTTCCTTTTATGCGACTAAAAGCTTCTTCTGTAAGATGAAACGACGAAAAAGGTTGACAATGCAAAATCTACTTTCTTTTTTTGCCATTCAGGCAGATCAAAGTCAAAATCAATTAGTCAAACCTTGACTGCCCAACCATATTCATTCTTTTCAATTAAAAATTCAAATGAATCACAGAACTCATTAGAACGTTTCTTGGTTGTCGATTGTCGCTGCGTTGCTGGCTATTCTATTAGCTGAATTGCGAGCAAATTTTAATTATGTTTTTAGCTTACAAGAACAGCTGTTACGTGTAAGATGTAACGCATTAGGTATACAGACACCCAATAAGCTGAAATCATTTTTTCTTTCATACACAGATTGAAAGTGAAAATTTCATTTTCAAATTTCTATTTGGAAACCCCTCAAATGAAGTACGGTTATTACTATTTGTAATGAGACAACTATTGAGGTATCTGAAAGACATCAAATTACCTTTTGTTCTTGTAGTCTCCATCCCCAAGTGAAGCACCATACAAAGACAATCTTTTCGTCTGTAGTCCACTGACGAGAAAGTCAGAATTGTCTGATGTCTTTGTCTTCCTTTTCTTCATTCGTATTTACATATTATTGCATCGTTTCTTTGTAGGTGACTTTGAGAAGGAAATCTGACGAAATGACAAAACTTGTGCATCTTTCATTGGTTGATGCTGAGGAATACTGCATGCTCGTTAAATTCAATGAGCACATAATATTTCCACAATTTCGTGTAATGAGAAACTTGAATTATTTCCCGACCAAAGCAATTTTAAAACGTTAAATTCATCATCGTTAACATTCATTATCTTATAATCATCATACTAATTACTAATGAATGTACGCCAAGCATTAGGCAGTAGCCGTACTAATCAGTAAACTAATCTCCACCAAAGCCAATTTATACACAAATCAAATCGTAATTAAAAATAGACATAAGCAATAAGTCTAGTAATCTATACTTATAGCAAATGTTTTACCTTAAGAAACGTAGGTAGGTAAGGTACCTTGAAATAATTGTAAACTTACTTTGGAAAAAACATTATCGTATTTGTAACTTCAGATAGGTATATTACTTATATCATATCAACTTTGATCACAGCTTTGAAGTACTTAATCATAATGAAGAAAGTAGAAACATGTGCATGCAATTTAATATTGTAAGGTAGGTATTTACAATTTATTTACTAATAGTTAGCATAGCACAGTATCAACTTTCATCAAAGCATATTCCTGTGCTGCTGCTAGTGTAACACTAATGAAAATTTCTCCGATGTAATGTAATGGAAAATACTATTGAGAAGTCATGTAGCAGACAAGTTGCTTTCGTATATGTATATATAGGTACGTGTTATTTTACCAGGAAAATGTTCTGTAGAGTGCATCTATTTAAGGAGTAACATAAAGGAATTCTAACTAACAATAACAATAAATACTTCCTTCAAAGATACCTAATTAATGTACTCTTGAGTATAAAAGAACACATCATTGTACCTATAATTTATTTATATCGATGAATATGTATCCATTCTTCTGTTCTGTCTGCATGCTCACCCCTTATACCTATACTTACTTATTGTTAATAAAGTTTCTGCTACACAGATACAATAGAGTAATGAATCCCGGAAATGTTTCTTAGAAGCTCAGAAAATTTCAAAGATTTCATTGTGAAAATTGAAGATATATAAGAAGCTATGATTTTGGTATGTCTTCTTGATATCATTGACTGCATCGATAAGTATTAGTTATAGTAAAAGGATATGTAGTAACAACCACAATGGAAAGTATTGGGGTGAAATGTTCTATGTAGAATTGGAAGGTGTGTGTGTCTGTATGTATATTATTATGGTAATTGAGTATATAGCATGCATGTTATATAACCAGACTACTATTTATTATCTGTATAGAAATAGTAGAAGCTAAGAATTGTGCATTGTGAACTGAACACTGCTCTGTTATGTTTTCGCTTAGTGCTGAGTCTGAATTCAGAGAATAGGAACCATTTCTATTTCGAAGAGAAAGAGAAGAAAGGAAGAAGAGAATGTTCGAATTGAGCAGAGCGCTAGGAGCTACTACACAATAGTATTGCATTAATTACACAATTGTCTGATTAACAAAACTAAACAAGACTATACAACTACTCTCATCCCTCACTCACTCCATCATTCAGTCACACACAGCGCTTGTTTGTATTATTTGAATATACTATCTAATTAAAGGCACTCAACCATTTACAGTTGAGTGACTAAATAAACCCTTAGAGAAATTAAACTAAATGATGTAGCACAGTAAATAGTAAAAGGAAAGCTATAGCAGAGTAGTAGAACGAGTAAATTGTGCCAGGTATACCGAAATAGTAGTATTAAATTAAGAAAGCACTTTAACAATATAAAATAACTCCTGACTTGCCTGCGTAAGCCATCCACCAGAGTAAAAGTACCATACAAAATACAACGTGATTCACAATGGTTGTTCTTCTCCTAGTTTACAAAAAATGTGCACAAGGACGTCTCCACTACAGTAAATTGAATTGCTCTGAACATCTCTAAGTAAGTACAGACATTTGTAAGAAATTATGTGTGTGATAGGTATTGATCAAAATCTGATATGGGTCGTTCATTTCTTTTTGTGGTAAAGTATTTAGTATAGAAGATTCAGACAAACTAAGCGTCTACCCTGCTTAGTACGATATTCACATTCTTGCTCGTTACTCAACCCACTCAATATTGTAAATCAAATTGTGGGTTTTACGCTGCTGCTCTACATTTTTAGAATTTCTTTCGAACGTACTCAAGATTCCGTGTATCTCCTGACAGAGTAAATAGAAAAGTATAACGGTGAATACCTCTTCTTTCTACTACATGTCTTTGTAATGCACAGTGTACTGTATACTACCTTGTGTGAGATGTCTGATATAAAAAACTGGTAGTTGAAGAAACTACTACGGCCAAAGAAGAAATTCAAAAGTATTTTCGGTGCTGCTGCTGCGACATGAGATCTATTATGATGGTTCTTTAGAAAAGGGGGAAAAGACTTTCCTTTTGGTAGTGTGGTGTCCTCTTCTTCGGTGATGTACACTGGAGGGAGTCGTGGTTGGTTTGGTAGTGTGGTGGGCTTAGTGTAACGCATACAGGTGCAAAAGTGAATGCAAGTGAAAGTAGGTGAAAGAAGAATGAGAGAGAAAAGTAAATTGAGTTGAATATTGAATAGAATGGATAGTGAATTGAATACAAATTCCAGTTGACAATCTGGTTACTACTCGCTTGCATCTTTCCATGTGTTTGCCTGATGTATTTGTATATATGAATATATAAAATAGTCGATGGGGAAGACCAGAGAATGGGAACTTCACTTTTCTCTACTATTAGGACACACACACACTTTCACTTACATACATAAGAGTAGTAGAGAATATCCATTCTAAAGAATATTTCCAAGAAGTATAAACGTACCCGCATGCACGCAGCAGTCAATATATAGTAAATAGTATTCTACAAGTTTTGAACATATTGAAAATGTAGTTTTTAAGGTATGTGTAGAATGTACTTACAATAGGTATGTTTCAATAGTAGTGTAATAGTATAGCATTCGTGTGATACAAAATCGAAATATTATTACCAACCTGCCAGACTTTCCACATACTCAATGCTCACAATCTGTCTTGATCGCAAGAGTGATAAATACAGATCCCCTTTCTCAGGCATCCCGTATAGTAATATACGGGAAAGTTGTACATAACATACAATAATCCGTTCACATGTTCACTAAACTGTTCCTGGAGGAGATTCACCAAAAATGGCATAAGGTATCTAATATGTATTACGTATAATACTACACATATATCATATATGAATGATATCTGCTGCATCAGCAGTCAGAACCGAATTCCAAAAATGTAAGTTGCCTGAACATTGCTGCGAATGTACATCGGAAGGAAGTGAAAGTCCTTATAATTTTGCTGAACAGAAATGAATTTATGAATGTATATGTATAAGTAAGTAGAACGTGCATACATGGCACACAATTATTTCGAGGTATGTTATTTTTTTCTTGTGTTCATTTCCATTCACTCTAGTTTGTCTGTCTATTCTGTTGAGTTATGGCCCTACTTAGCTGTATAGTAGCTAATAGGTATATGATACGAATAGTGCCTCGAGCAGCACTTCTCTGCGATTCGGTCGGATATGATTCAAAGAATACGAACTGAACACATAATAACATTGCGTCGTGGCTATCTCTTGACATGTGCATGTGTACAGATATTATCATGATGGTAGGCCCAATACATTATAAATGCATTTTGCAGCAGCAGCATCAGCACAGAGCTCCCGTTGCTTCGCTCGCTGGCTACTACTCACATTCCCTACCTTTATAATATTTTCTTTTACTTACACATATTATGCTATATATTTTAGTAGTCCGCTTCGCATACAGTCTGGTTTGGTTCTGGTCGGTTTGGGATTCATCCTCATAATAATAATCATAATTATATTAGCTAGATTACGTTTACAACATCGTACTGCTATGTGTACTACTATTGATATAAATAGACAGAATTACGCCGAGGAGGAGGAGGAGGTGATCTGTTGCTGTTTCTGTACGTAGTCTTCTGTGGTGTGACATGTTCTTTGCTTTACTTCATACAAAATGAAAGGTGGTTTGGCGTTTCCCACCATCCCTTCGCTTCACGTTCATTTCCGTTTACTCTCTCGGAGCCCATTGCCCTTGTCTCCAACTGTCATCCTGGTCTCTGCATTCAAAATAAAGACAAAGTAAACTTTAACTCACAGCCATTTCTAGTATAGTTTTGAATATAAAGGTACAGCATGCTTGTTGAATATCTACAATTATGTAGTAGTACTATCACCAGGTTCATATAATTTTACAAGGGTTGTTTGTATATTGCTTACTTTATACATGAGGACATAATCATAACAAGAGGTACGCAGAATTGTAATAGTAACGCATCGCAAGCAAAAACAAAAGCAACATTCTGAGAAACATTGTAAATCTTGTAGACAACTAAATATAGGAAAGAGCGATATGCATAGCGAATGCTCTGCGTGGCCAAGTCATTTGCTTTTCTAAAGAACAAAGCCGCAGAAAGTGTGAAGTTTAGGAAGGTAAGGAGTAAATGGCATTCTCAATACAGCACCGGAGAAAGAGAATGGAGAGAGCGATATGATTTAAAATCTTTGTACACTACACAGGCGTTCAACCATGTCTAATACCTTAGTTCTTCGCCTTTGGTGTTTACGACACTACCTTCTTGCAGAGATACTATTGTGGTATATATTATACAACTACTTATATATGTAAGTAATATAACGTAACTGCCCAACTTAGGAGGAAATGCCAAATAGTAGACATTGTACCTTGCGCCGTGGTAAAAGGTGGAGTGTTTTCCCTGGCACATTCTACGAACGGAAGTTTGTTGTTTATTGCTGGAGAAGAAAACAAAACAGATAGACTGGATGTGTGCAACACACTTTTGCAAAGGTACAATTACTATGTACCGAAAACTACACAGTCCAGTAGTGTTATTCCTTTTCTTCTGGTCGTAAAATATCCATTTCACTGTGCACACAAACAGAAGAGACTAAAGAGTGAGCCTTGCGAGCAAATATTATACAAGTAAGTCTTCTGGAACTGAAAGTAAGAAGACGACTGGAAGTATAAGACTCGTATGTAAAGTATACGATGTTTATGTTTGTTTGTACTTATTCTGTTTATTCCGTGCATTATATTGTGATCCGCTCTGTCAGTGTTCTCACATTTCATGATCTTTGCATGTTGTTAAGGATTCAAGTTGATCATAAAACAACATTACATAACAAGACGCATGAAAGATGCAAATGCAGCGGGTTTCACTTCAGTGCAAGGCAACAACTGAAGAAAAGACATGAATTTCACTTCTCTTCTTTTCTCCTTCTCAGTTGTGCGAGAGACTTTATTTAGCATATTATTTTGTCATGGGCGAGTCGTAAATAAAAGAAATAAAGCAGCGCAGTGAAAGCATTGCCATAATGTGATGTAATTCAATGCAATAAAATTGTTTCTAGTCGTTTTATCTTTATTACCCTAGTGTTGTCTTTTAACCTACTCTATTCCCTGTGAAACACAGTACAAAATGTGTTTAAGGAAGATAATACACTCAAAGAGAGCCTTGGCGAGTTACTATACTCCAAGACGTTAGGCACGCGTAATATCATCCAGTAGCTGTTAAAAGTCTTATAATGATACCATTTACATTATAGGTTGTAATCTTTAGAGCAAGCCACAAGTGGCCTTAATTTATGTCCCAGTGTTTCAAATGTGATCATTAGAGCTACACATAGCACTAATACAATTTCCATGTATTGCATTGCAGTAGTACATACATTTTTTGTATAGTAGATCATGCTTTCTTGGACTACTACCACTCTTTCACTGTATAAATGTTTTTACCATTAGTAAGAAATAACCTTAAAGATTTGTATCTCACTACCATGGAAGGATTTATTTGTCGTGACCTTGCAGCCTTCAATGCAAGACAGCTCAGAAAGCACTCTAATAAAGTGAAACAGAAAGTAACATTCTTGCTCATTAACTTATTTATTTACAAGAATTTCGATTTCAAAGGGAAGGAATAAGTTGGAGGTACCATAACCGCAAGTACTTCTGTGGGTGGTACATCGATGTACAAATTAAATGAATGCCAGTTACAATTACCATTTACCCCACTGCAAAGTGACTCTGACCTTGTTTTACAGCTTTACTTAGAAATGCATTTCTTTATTCTTCACGTGTATAGAGAAGTGGCATTATCTGTAGTGGTAAAAAATAAAATTCCCTGGAAGAAAGTTAATGAACCTCGACAAATTCAACAATGCTTCATTCTCCTTAATTTTCTTGTTAACAATTTTATGGTTTATAAACCCAGATATAGGACGTGGTCTTATTTTCCAAGTAGTATTTATACGGATGTGATAAGCTGAGTGGATAACTCTCTCTCTAAAGTAAGGCACAATTCTCCTTGCCATAGTAAAGTAAGACAGCAATCTTGCTGATTTACTTCTTCTTATAACTATCAGGCTGTTGCAAGCTGCATCCTCGTCAGTTCGTAATGATCATAAGTTATAATCAACGAAATGCTTACTGTGGTAATCCTGCTTAGTGTTCTTGCTATGCTAATAATCATTTCATGAATGATTAATCGCTGAAAACGACATTTTTATGATGTAATTAGCCAGCTGGAATAATTCCATTATTATATCAGGGACAACTGTCTCCATTAGGGTATGACCTTCACCCTAAACGTCCTTAATATACTGCATTCCATTTCAAAATGTCATTTCATAAATAATAAACCACATACATTCAGCCTTTTGCATCTTACTCCCAAATAGAGATGAAGGTTCACGTTTGGCGCATGCAGGTTATAGACTATTGACGACATTACTTCGAAAACTGAAAATGTAGGCTTAACACACAGACTAGAAAAGTCGAAAAGGGAAAAATCAGTAAGTGGTAAGAGGCTTAGGAATTCAATGCCATGTTACGGGTATAATGCGCACAGTTTCTTAGCCCTAGTGCAACTGAATAATTTTCCTCCCGTTATACGCTAAAGTTTTGGCAGATCGTCTCCATGTATTAAGCCTACATACTACGTCACTCTTACAGACCCATCACTGCCATCACATTTTATTTTCATCGCCAGTATTTTGTACACATGTTTTAATAGTAGCATATAGGCACATTATGTGCTATATATTTCCACATAATATATTCATATGATATATATATGCTACATATTGCTACACATATATTTTATACGCATATATGGTACGTAACTCATCATATATGATATATATCGCAACTGTATACAAACATAAGATATATAACGCATAATATATACATATATACGTATATTACATAATTATTGTGACACGTAAGTGCATATATTATGTGGTTTCTGCAGGTCAAACGACTGGACAGAAATTTCGACACTCGTTTAATTGATACCTAAAATGGACCTATACAAAAATTGCTGGTATTTTGGAATCAGTAGATTTTCAGTTGGTATTACAGATACAATTAGAAAAACACCAGAAAAAGTTTCAGCTGGACGGCCACAATTTAGCTATATTAGGTCACAAATGGATTTAGCTATACCTACTACAGATTAAATAAAATTCAAAGTCAAACAGGCAACAGAAGTTATTAAAGTAAATGGGAAAACGTAAGTGAAAGTAGATACACGTTCGACGAGCCTTATTGCATAATAATATGCATAACCATTCAGGATCTAGTGTTGTGCAAGTAATGTAAAGCATATACATTACATAGGTATTAGAAATTCACAGCCCTCTTGCATACAGCGATAGCGTATACATAATCGATGGTACACGAGAGCTAAAAAGCTGAACTTCTACGAGGACTTACAAGAGTTGCAAAATAAAGATTTCATAAATTGCTTTGAGTGCCAATAAACCGTCAATAAAACTGCATGCGGCAGCCCCTTAGAAGACTACTCGTTACCAAGTTCACAAAACCATTGATTGGTATTAAACCCATTTCTGCACAGGAAATCCCACTAGTGTCACTATGTAATCTTATTCTAATTGTCTTAACAGCAAATCATTTCACTGTATTAAATATTTACAATTCTTCCGTATTTAGACAATAATAGCTTTTATGTGTGTTAATAACCACTTGTTAGTCCAAAATCGATTACTTATTAAGTATCTTTACATCTTTCAGACCGTGCAGATCGTCGATTTTTAAACAGCAGCTCTATTTCGGCAGCAACTAGCTATTTTTAAGCTCTATACACGCAGTGGGCATAGAACTATGAATATTAATTTGTATAGATTTTTTACAAACAAATGCGTTTCCAAATTTTACAATTCATGAAGGGTCTGATTTTGAGAGACATTTTTATTGCCCCTTAAACGATTCTTCGCCGTCATATCGGACCTTACGGGTTAACTTACTGTACGAATACTTTCAGACTAATACTTATATTCGTGAACTTAAATATTTAGGAAGTGTTATTATGGGAGATGCAACTTATAAAAGACATTGCAAAACATCCAGTGCATCGAGTACACATTTATTTATTGGTAGCAAAAGCGATCGATGGGAAAAGCTTTAGGGTACTTCTTACAAAAATACGGAACTTGCTAGCAGCCATGAAGGTATATTATAAAATAAAAGCGTTAAAAAAGTAGAGCAAGTGCGCACATTCGTACAGGTATAGGTATTAAGACAAGTCTTCATTTGTATCTATATCCTCTATACGACTATAAAAGACAGTTTGAGAAACAAAGGTAACCTATATTTAACAATTTGGTACATATAACATAATAAACATAACCTGCCCGTCAAAGAACCTATAGCCTTATTACCGAGTACTCTAGTACCTATCTATTTACCTTAATATGCGGTAGGTACGTACCATTCTGAAGATGGGAATGACCAATGCGTAAACGAATACCTAAATAATTATTCGAATATTTTTTATGCTATGCTATACCGCTTGAAATATACGTTTTCAAGGACGAACGAACCTGTTGGTATGTTGAGTTTTGCAGGATATAAGTAGAGTACTAGGGTTATTAAAGTTCAGTTTGTAAAACAACGTGTACATTAAATATATATACCATAAAAATACTTTTTTCTGCTGTAGCAGAAGCGGAAAGAGCATCTTGTAGTGGAAAGATCCTGTCTGTACTAGGGGGCATTAGGGAACAAAACTGAATACAAGTACAAGGGATCAGAGGAAAGTACTTTGGGTGGCAACATGGAGCAGTGCTTCGGTGCTTGACCAGTAAAGGGAAGATGTAGGTTCGATTCCTACGTGGAGCATGATGCTAAAAAAGAGCTTTTAAATTGTCTGACATTCCAAAATCAGAAAAATATGAATTGGGGAACGAACTTAACTTACGAACTTGTCAGCAAACTTAGCTTTAATAAAATTGAGTCGTAGACTCGGGTGTAGTATGTATTCAGAAAATCCTGAAATTTGAAATTCAGGGTGGTACATAATATGAAACTTTACAGTGCTCATGGCATCATCTTCACTAGCTTAATTGGAAAAGCATCCCTCTGGAATTAAGTACTTTGCCAAATTTTTTACGCCAATAACATATTCAACATTTTTTTACAATTTGTTTACCCTTTAATTTCAAATAGGTGATAGGAAGCTCTAGGTCTGGACATCAGGTTGTAAATCAGAAGAAAGTTTTTTCTACTTAATTCATTTTAACTTAAACTGTTTCAATTGATTTTCTTTCTATATTAGTTTAAATAGAATTTAATGAAGGCCCTCTGTTGAAGACGTTCACATATACACTTACACATAATAATGCGTAATAGCAGCAGAAATGATTGTTTATGATTAATTTGACGATGTTGGCATTTTTAAGACAAAATGTCGGTGTCAGTACATATAAATTCTGACGAAACGATGATCCATTTGAATTGGCAATGTACAGAAAGAATTTTTTTCCATATATATGTTGAAAGAAACTTTTTTACAAAAATGAAATTCTGACAAAGCGATCATTCTTCTTTGTCAGAGTTAACCTTTAACCTTGAACTAAACAAATTTTGCATTTTATTTTAATCTGAATTTCCCACGTTAGTTATTTCTGCATTGTTGCTTATTAGATGTGTTGTGGGAATGAACGTTAAGAAAACGACTAGTAAAAAATATCTACTTTTTCAGTTAAGACTGCTGAGCTATAACGTACTTTCTCTTTCGGTGAAGGTCCTTACTTTCTCCGTGTAAGTGACGGTTTTTTTACTCAGCAGCTCACAAACATCGTTACACCAAAAAGAAAGAACGAAGTGAAAAAGTGAACATCTGGAATACAGCAGTAAAGATTTAAGACTCCATAAATTTTTTAGAAATTGTCTATGTGTCTCAGTAGTTGTGACTGTGACTCAATTAGTCAAGTAGATTGTAAGGAAGCCCATGTGTGTCGTAAACATTTACAAGAGCAACAATTTATGTGAATAATTAATTTTGTGAATGTATAGGTGCTTCATATACGTAACTATATAGCATGTGGTTATATTGTGTAACCATTCCGTTGTTAGTATAGCTTTAACCGAGGCACTCGCTTTAACTGTAAAAGTATTCTCCTAAAGAAACCGACTTCAAGTGCTGCAGCATTAACGTATATTCCGCATTATTGTTACTCAGCCAAACGTAGCCATTCAATTACACCAACAGCAGTACATAACAGTTTAGTTTGAACAGTTAAATATGATGAAGCATAAGATCCATAGTGGCAAATATTTTACTTCTCAGAATTCCAGGTAAACAATGCCGCATAAGTATTATAGGCGTACATTTTTTTCTCCCTTCGGTGCTCTTTATAAAACCTAACTACTTTACAGGAAATCGACATATTTAGGTAATTTAGCATTCTGCACTTAAGTATAAGTGCGGTAGGTTAGGTTAGGTATGAGCGGAAGGTTACCTCACACAATAATAAATCAGAAACATGTTACAAAAATAATTATTAAAAAATACTTAACCGGTGACACAAAAAATCTTTTTATACCTAGTCTTATACTTACTGCTTCAACTACAAATAGAACTATTCTGAAATGTGGGGGGGGGGGGGGGGGGA
>JABASD010001021.1:0-50001 GCA_019776165.1 Pogonognathellus flavescens | reverse complement strand
AGAGCTATCCGGATAGTTGGATGGATGAAATGGACGAAATGAATTTCATCCACCTCAATTTCATCCGGATGAAATGGACAAAATTAAAAACAGCGCAAAAATTCAAAATTCTTTGACTTTTTCATGCACACACACTTACGTGTAAATGCAAAAAAGGAAAAAACAATGACACAGATATACAATTTTGATTTGTATAGTTAATTTTCGTTGATATTTAAGTTCTAATATTTGATCAAACTTTCAACTATTAAAGCTGTTGATGCATAGTTGAAATTTTGAATTTTGCCGGTCATCCAATAATTTCATCCATTTCGTCCATTTCATCCACTGGATGGATAAAATTGACACATTTAATTTCATCCGGAAGAAATGGAACCTTGGTTTGTAGTAAATGTAAACTGCGCTTATGGTAGAATGGAAGGTAAAGTAGATATTGGTGAAAAAACAATAAAAGTATAAACATTCAATTTCAGGTTACTACAATATGCAGCAATAAGAATAAGCAATAAGGACTCCATCGCGTTTGAATCACCTTGAGCATTGAAGCATAACGGTAAATAGGATTTTACAAGAATAATAGAATGCAGGGAGAATATTTTTGTGATGGGTTAACACAGTATGTGTTAACCATTTTCTATTCTGCAGTTGACGGCCATCGTATTTTAAACTTAACTCCATTGTGATTAATTAACTGGAAGGAAAATGTAGTTGCAGTGTTCCTAGAAGAAATAGGAATTGCCTTGACACCCAAATTGATTCATCTACCACCATTGTGTTCGTAGCGCTCTGATTGTGAGTTATTATTCCACAGACAGTTTTTTGTGAAAATAATAGCGTTGTAAGTAATAACCGTCATGGTAGTAGTAGTCGTAGCGGAGCTTGAACACCCAATAAATGTCTTTATTACAATTTCACACAGATATATTCCCCACCATAACCGATACCGTTTCATGTAATTTTGTTAGTAGTGTGTAGGATTTGCGAACTCATTAGTTTTGTTTGCAAACCATTTGAGTGAACCATGGTAAGGAAAGTAGATTTCCATATCTGAAACATAAATAGGTGGTTACTAAATTACAAATTAAGATTTAGGCGTGTGTTGGCTACCGTAGCATGCCTTGATAGTATTCATGTAATATACAAAGCAGTTTGTTGTTTCTTGCCCGTATTTAAACTGAGGCAGATACCTAGCTAAGGTTAAAGTTTCTGCTTTAAAATTCTATATAAAGTTAGTGGTCGGGCATTAGTTATTGTAATGGTACATGTTAGTGGGCCGAGAAGCAAATCGATAAGGACGGCGTGGCAGTTGGTGGGTAGTTAAGTTTTGCCTCAAGTGAGTATGAAGTCAGTGAAAACTTTCTTTTTCTTAGTTAATTTAAGGTGAAAATAATTATCGTCATAACTTTAGGCTCATTTTACTTAACACATACAAATGACTGTGTAATGGAGTACTTAACAGATCAAGGAAAAAATGTGAAAACTTTCTACTCAATACACCAACTTCCATTACAAGGAACTAAAATCCTGTCTCTACAATATTAATACACTTAGTACCTACTATAAGAAACCTAAAGCCTATTTTATATGAATCAACTAACGAAATATACAGAAAAATATATTTTCATTGATAACTGAATATACCGAGAGAGAGACGCACTGTTACACAAATGAAAAGAAACAGAGTTCTACTTAATATGAAAGAAATAAGTGTAGAAGTAGTTTTGTATGAATAACACTTCATGATATCTCTCAGGCTGTGGTATAATATATTATTATGATATGACTAAGAATGATAAATCGCATAGCATTTTATATTCATTGTAATCTAGAAAAGATTCGGAAAAACTTTTTATCCTTCTTTGATATATATGTGTAATATCGTAAGTAGCTTAGGATTTCGCGTTCATCAAGAAAAAGGAGAGAGATAGAGTGAGAGAGAGAGCAAAGGAAAAAAGAAAACTCATACGAGAACACCTTTCGACTAATAAGTGAGTGGAAGCCGAGTAATATGCTTTGGCTTTGGTAAACTTTTTCCGTCTGCCTTTCTATTTTCAATGACTAATTTTTTGACTTTCGTAAGCAGATGCGCTCACCTTCTGTATTTCATTATTACACGCCCGGGCAAACAATTATGTGAGCACTTAATTACAATTTCCAATACAATACACCAATGAAGAAGACGACGACGCTAAAGAGTTACGTATTACGTAGGTATACATTACATTTGTATGGTTATCATTGGTAGGTCTGAGCATGGTAGTGCTCATTGTCAGTATTCTTGTAATAGTGCTGCGAAATAGCAAAGTGTATTTGATATTCCTTTAGTTTGTTAGCTTTTAACTTAACTTTACTTCAAAAGTGGAAATAAATTGCTTTGCGTACTTTACCATGCGGACTGATTAATGGAGCTTACCATTAGTAAATATACGCTACAGCTTTTCAAAACCTCTTTCGCTCTACACTCTTTTCAATTCCACCAATTGCATTCATTTGATTTACTAAACGGGTGCTTCAACACAGCCAAAGTAGCGGGTCTGTTTAACTAGTCATAATTAGCAAAGCGGCTACGGATTCCCAAATCGGAAAACGCTGTTTCATCTATTCTATGCCTTTCACTTTTACTAAATCCACTTTAGTCAGAAACTCGGTATGGAAATTCAGTGGAAGAAGTTTGAATATTTCTGCACCACTTGAGTTGAGATGACTTGGCAATAATATGGTGATTTCTGTCAGTGGAATGAATAGATTAAGTAGGTACAGATACTACCAGCAATGGATGAGGAAGTTTTTTCCTATAGAAATGGCTTGACTCACTTGTTGGTGGTGATGGTGGCATTGAAAGTTTGTTGAGCACATAAAGTCAAGTCAAAAAGGGTTATATGGAACACCCTACTGCCTATAACTTTGCTACTTACATTTAGTAATATCAGTAATAGTAAAATATCTCCAAGAAGGATTCATGGCTGTTTATATGGATGTAGTGTGTCTCTATATGTTATATCGAGTGTGCTCAGTATTATTTGAGCAATAGAAAAAGACGAGTTGACTGCATTTTGCTCCGGTTACTAAACATACTAGATTCCATTCATACAATGGTACAATATAATATTATATAGATAACTATTTGTACTGCATACACGACACACTCAAATCCAGAGAAGACTCACAAAGCGAATAATAAGGTATTCTATATCTTCCATTGACAATTGGTTGTTGACTGAGGATCTATAATATTAGTAATACATCCTACTATAGTGAATATCCGCACTTACGTCGGTTTCACGACCAGAGACAGGCTCTTAAGCATAGGGAGCCATTCTGTCTGCACATCTGATAGAAGTCATTGAAGTTTAGCGCAGCATCTAAAAGAAGAAGAGGAAAGTATAGAGGTACTCGAATTGGCCAGTCTCAACTGCAGCATGGTGGATTATTAAGTCTGCTGACATGTCTTCAGGATATAGATCGGAAAAGAAATTCATCTCTTTCAATCTAGTGTTATTTTATTGGAATTTCAATTTTCTTTTTTGTATGAAGTGTTTCTATCCGCCGCAGACAAGACATGTGTATTCAATGGAACGAAATGGAAAGACAAACATTGAAAGCAAATTCAAAAACAACAAAAGCCAGCCAACACAGACTGGTCACAGTAAATTACATTACCGTCAAGTGTTTTCCGAGAAGAATGAAAACTCATGTTGTTTTGGTTTTTCTTTACTCTTGTCTACTATTACAACACACATTTCTACAGCGACCTTATAAGTACTCACTCACCACGCTTTGCCAATAGCAGCATGTCTGTCTCTTATGGCAGCATCAGCAACAGTACAACAGAACTGAATCTTCAATGGCGCATCTTCTCTTACACGTATCTAGATATCCATCCACCGAGTCATACGAATGAACTGCCATTACCCAACACTGTCTTACTTTATTCCCGCATAGTACATATCTCACAGAGTACTGCATGTCATTTCATTTGCTTCCGTCTTCAGTTTGTCATCATTGCCATACAATGGAACTATAACCTACCTATCACCCCGTACCTGGCAAAGAATAGCGTGGCTAGCCTGATGGTTTAGACTTCACTTCTCAATCTAACTATCAGCTATCCTCAGATCGTAAACCATGATCACTGGTAAATTTCAAAATGTCTTAATGGCAAAAAATACTGTGCTTTTTGTCTCCTGCAACGTATTTGTGGCTATGCTTTGAAAAATGCAGACCGAGGGAATATGGTAACAATCTAATTTAATCTATGTAGTATTATGAACATGGGAATATAGTAAAATGAAATGCCCGTCTATTATGTTGCAATGGGTATATTGAATTGACTAAAAGGCAGAAAAATTCTAATTCCTCTATTTCCTGTGCATTTAGCATTTAGGGAGTATGAATATTATTGACATTGACGGTACTACTTTTGCTCAAGCTTTCCTTGTATATTTGAGATGGCAGTCTTTCATGTTCATAATAACAGTTTCTAAAAACAGTGAAAAATGCAGCTTATTTAAATGAGACTTCTGGCTTGAGAAATAGTTCCGACTTATCTATACCATAATAGTTAGTTGGGCCTGCAACTATAAAACACACACACACCTGGCAAAGAACTTAGAAGATCCTTCACTTGAAATAAGAATCGCACTACTACTACTGCTACAACTACTAGAAGGACGGATAAGACACGAAATGTACTGCTGGAGAAGATGAAGAAGAAAACAAGTCAAGAAGAAAACATGCCAACAAGCGAAAGCGAAGCACTCAAGTTTGAGTCTTTCTTCAAGTCTGCCGTCGTTCTTCTTCGCTTGTCTCGTCTTCTCGTCTCTTCGTCTCAGAAGCTCTTGACTATGGCTACTGCCACTGCTGCGACGTATACATCGTCTTAGTCCTCCACTACCAAACTACATCACCACATCTAACCCTAATCATTGTTTACTGAATAAGTCTTGCATTCTGTCACCCTTTCCATCCGATTCCTCCCACAAACTTTTCTTCATTTCGTTCCCCGTACTGGCAACTGTGCGATGAGATTCGGATTCGACCAAACCAGCAATAACTTTCTTCTCTTCTTCTTCTTCTTCTTCTTCCCGTCTCTTCGTCTACGACTAGTAGTACTTAGGTATACCACAACTCAAGTCAAGTCTCTTCTTCTCTCTTGCTATGGGCATTACTGTTTCACAACTATCTTCTGTCTTGTTTTCTTCCATTCTGTCTGTCTCTCTCTCTGTCTCTTTCTCTGTATGTTCTGGTAGTAGCCTTAGCCTTGACATGTCTTAGCATCACCATCTCTGATGGTATATTAGATCCTATAGAGCAGTAAGAGAGTTGTGGGGGTATATAGTGAAAGATATTGGCTCATTCTATAAACTACAAATTAAGATAACTTTCATAAGTTTTCCTAAACTCATCTTTATCATATCAAAAGACTTATCTTTACTTGTAGGGTAGTTACTTTCTGTTTTCGTTGCGTTGATGGCAAATGCTCAACCTGAAGGACCAATGATTACTTACTACATTATCGCTGCTTCAACTGATCGCATCTCTCTCTCTCTTTCTTGTTGGTGATATACTACTTAGGTGGATATACCTCCTTGTCCCCATTCATAATACTACCTTCTCATGTGGATGACTGATTTTATTTTCCTTCTCCCTTGGGGTGCTTATCAAATCAACAACCTTGTTTCACACCAACATTATCACTATCCACCACAAATCCACACCACCAAACAACAAAATACGAAATCAACCATCACAAAACTATTGTAATATTATCCACTAACACTTCTTGCGGTTCCATCAGACACAACTCATTTCTTCACGTCACAAAGAGACAAACATTAGCAATTCCGAGTCGCATTTTGCTCCACTCAATATCTATTGTCCTACACACAATAAACGTATGTTTCTTCTTACGCTATTTTTCCCTCAGAATACAACATATACTATTAAATGGTAGATTCGTTTATTTATTTAGCTGTTTATCAATTAAATTTACATTTATTTAGGAGCATACAATAAACGTAGGACATTTACTTTGTAAAGTACATTTGTACTTGTTTCAATTGGTAATTTAGGTGGTTTGAAAATCGAATGTTTGTGAATAGATGGTGGAAGTAGTGGGATGCAACATTAGTTTGCATACAATTGAATAAATTAAAGCGAGTCAGTGTGAGTTGGCGTTTGTATACTTCCATGCTAATTAGAAGTGGCTTTCTTGTGAAATGCACAAATGACAAATCATTGTTTACTAATTGTACTCGTTTTGTGTAGGTCTATTCATTGTTTACAGAGTGTCCGCAGCTTAACTTTGGAAATACTTAGGCCCGCATAACTTTGTAAGGATTTGCCATAATACTGTCTAACCAGTTTACGTATAAAGTTCGGATTCAGGACAAACTTTTTATGTACACCTATAAGAACTTTTTGTTTAAATTCTCTTTATAAAAAGTTTAGCTGAGTGAGCGCAAGCAAATCCGGTATCCACCATACAAAATAGATAACGCGGTCTGATGTGCGAAGTCTGGCATGAGCAACACGGCTTCAACATTTACAGTCTTTTAATTAGCCCTAAGTCGAATGCCAGCTACGCCACCGTACATGAATGTAGTTTACGTAATGCTCCTATTGTACACACAGATACAGTACTAATACAAACTTGGATAATATAAATCCTCCACGGTATCAACTAATACACACAACACTTTCACAACTCTCATTTAAACTGTAAACATATTATATGAACACAATGTATTAGCTATAGTATATGTAGTAAATTGTTTGAAAAAACATTGTAGCGCTTTCACATGAGACATGACGTAGAAATAAGAATGGCTGCTGGTATAAGCAAATCACCAAAGACACCAACTTCCCAGTGGAATTTTTAATTCCCATTGTACCAACAAGACAAAGTTAAACTTGTCAAAGTAAATTTTGATTTTTTATTATCTCAATTGAACACTTCAGTCTCAATTACCTCTCTATTTGTAGAGTGAATCATAAACAGACTTTGAACACAATGCAATGTAAGAGTCGAAGGAAATTAATGGTAATTATATAAAGAGAGAGAGAGAGAGAGAGAGAGAGAGAGAGAGAGAGTCATGTCCTTTTGATATACGCATTACTTCATTAAAATATGCGATAGTTCAGTTACAGAGTGTTCATGCGGAATAGAGCATCGTCTTCCTCAGTTCCCTCTCGATCTTTATACATGGAAAAGTAATAGAAGTAGTGAAGTGTACCAAATGTAGCTGCCAACGTATACATATACATACATATAACTTATAATAATATTTCCTGCGGAATTCCACACAAGCTGGTTATGTCTTCCTTTCATATTTGATGAGGAAGAAATTTAATGAGGAGCTATGTAATGAGCGAACAAAGATTTACAGGAGATGAAAGCCGAGCGTCATCCGGTGAAATGATGAAAACACTCTGTGGAAACGGGAAGAGCTGGCAGAGCAATGAAGCACGCTGACGTAGTTTCATTCCGTTCATTTCTTCCTCCTCCTACACATTTCCCTTTCCATTTCAATCAGTCTATTATTTCCTTCATATGACATGAGATTGAGTTAAGCCATTAAAATCGTCGAAATATATAGTACCATTCAGATTCTACAAGACAATGATAGTGTGTTAAATGACGTACTAACCTTTGACTTTTCCACAGTCTTCCTACTTTGACATTTACAAAGAAATAAACGAATTTAATTATGACTGATAATAGTAAAATAAAATATTAAAGCAAAGCGTTTTCTTTTTACAGTTACGTCTGAAAGTGTTACATAATTAGAAAATAGTTCCTTCACGAAATAAATTGCATTGGAATTTGTTTGTAAAGGGATGACTTCTCCGAGGTAAGAAAAGTACGTCGGTAGGAATGCGCCGACTTTGGAGCAATGAACAGCAATGTGAAAGTAAATTTGTGAATAAGTAGAGGCAAAGTAGGTATTCGAGCAGTGGGTTATGTTTTTATATAGATACAGTACATACACAGATAATATATTAGCTTCTTGATTAGATATTTCAGTCTTTACACACGGAGAGAGAGAGAGATGAGATCTGAGCTTAGGTAGATTAGGGTGAGAGTATATACGCAGGGGTTCTTAAGGTCGAGTTGTGATGCAACTTATATTATTATATACCTCCTATCATAAAGATTTTCCAAAAGCATGTTAGGTGGTACAAGTAGGAGTGGTAATTCTAAGAAAGTCGCGAAATGAGAAATACAGGCAGAGTTCCCCTCTATGTTTCTTTGTAAGTAAAAATTAGGCAATCTGAGCAGTGGGCAAGTGGCAAGTGTTTATATACAGATATGCAGCATAAGCCCAAAAAAGAGAGCGATGAAAAGAAGAGAAGGTGATGGTTATGAGTTGACGTGTGAGTGTGACTGTTGGATTTCTAAATGAGAGACGACTTTAAGAGAAAAGAAGGAAGGGTGTATTTTTATATTGAGCAGGCTGAACGTACAGAAGAGCTTATAGTGACACTATGGTTACTTCTAGTAGTTGTACGATTGCTATGGATGAGAGCAAGACACGACTCGTCGTCGGATATTTGAAAATGTAGATAATAGCTTGGAGAGAACGCAGTGATGAAACTAGCTAAAATATATCGGACAGCGTACATATATAGCTGAGAGTAAAGTTATCTCGTAAAACAGGACGCATCAGCAAAAATTGTGAAACATAAAAATAATGGAGTTGGGAAAAGGAAATACGAGAGGATTCAGATCGGAGAGTTACCACAGTTACCATACACTGCTTTGTTTCGCTCTGCTTTTATGTAACAGTACAATTTAGAGTCCTTTCTTCTTTCTCTCACATACACACACACATACATGCACAAACGGAGAAAGACTACAAGTTCAACCACTGTATTTTACACACAGAGAATTGTACGGATTGTACTAGCAGACATTCTACACGTAGCACATCATAGCCCATACTCATAACTACTGATGGCAAACGTCAGGCTGTCCACCTCCGAGTTGTACAAACTGTAGCCAACTTAACCATAAATATATAGGAAACCAATCGAAACTTAAGTAAAGCAAAGCGAAACAAAACTCGTGTGGCATATAGTAATACACTTTAGTGTGTGGTCTGTGTGTGCAGACACAAAAGGCATACTTTCGTCCGAGATATAGCCCAGAGAGAGAAGAAAAGTATAGGAAGTGGAGGTTCTCAGAGCTAAGCACGCCATGAGTGTGGAAATGCAGTGGAAGAGAAGGATTGAATGACTGAGTGAGAGTATGTGTGTCTACTTTTAGTCTGACTGAGAGTGAACTGCAGAGAAATTTCTTCGGATAGCCTTGACAAGGAGAGAGAGAGAGAGGAAAGAAGAGGAGCAGAGAGGAGCCATGGCATATCACACAGAGAGAAAGAGACCAATAGTTACTCCAAGTTTGTCTTGCATTTCCTCCTATCTGATGAAACAAAACATTCGGAAAAAGTCTAACGTTTCTGGAGAAAGACGAACTATATTTCTCATGTGCCATCGAGAAACCGATAAAAACAATACCAGATTGAATGGGGAAAACGTGTTTGAAATCTACAATCAATATGGTCAAAATGAATGGGGAAAAGACTTTCACTTCTTCCTTTCACTTTCCCTGCAATCCACCCATCCCTCAATTCTATTTCTCGTATCATCTTGAGCCTTTAATCAAATCACATTACCCATCAGAGTTGATGCTTCTTCTTCCTTGCTTTCTACACGTCATCCATATAGACACACACAGCCACTCCTCACATCCAGTAAGTAAGACCACCAACGACCCAAACAGACAAATACCACACTCCGACCGACCTACTACTTCACATATCAACCATAACTATTTATATAAGTGTATCTCTCTATAACATTAAATCATACGTTGCATAATAATATTCCAACTTCTATATGTGAGTTATATAATAATGCTACATACTTACACACACGGGATTCAATCTGCCTCTGATATTATGAGCAGTTATGATTCTATCGTATAAATGTAATATAGTACTGTGCTTATATTCACTAATATACGAGAGTATATAATAACATGGGCTTTGTTATGGTTTCCAATCTAGCAGTTGTATGTGTGTGTATAGGCAATGCATAAGGAGAGAGAGAGACAGATAGAAACTTACCTACTCACTAAGTTCGACCGTATTACTTTGGACGATGCATTGAGAAAAAACTTGTGCTCCGCCATCAGTCTCGACCTCATCCACCGCTTTCGACACAATAGCAAGACAAGATGCAATATATGGACCAAAAGCTTTCTTTCCTTATGTAAATCCTCTCATGTCGGAATTTCTTATTTGGGCAAAGGCCAGACAAGTCAAGGCATTCAGAATTTCCCTGCAAAGTTCCTCTTGCAAAATCTTCTTCGTATAAAGAAAAGTGCTACAATAGAGTATGAGGGAATGCAGGGCGGAAGTTATACTATCCTAGAAATTCTGTAGTGTCTATTGTGTCTACACGTAAGATAGTATATTTATTGCACTTCACGAGTTGTAGTATATATACGAAATATTCTCTCTTTACTCTCACCCTTAGAAATCGACTGAGCTTGTTCATTTGATGTGCCAAACCATCAGTTGCTACTGCTACTTGTCTAACCATTGTGTTACGAAATGCATTCCGTCCTTCTTGGCAAAAATCTCAATACACGCTAAGCTTCATACAAAGCCACTGTTGCGTATTGAATTATGTGATTGCATCAGACAGAAAAAAGAGTCAACTAACTTATACGTAGACTCGTGTGTGTTCTTTGCCACTCCACAGTTATATTCTCCGTAAAATAGAACTATGCAAAACCTGTACGTGTATCTTTTGTATATACGTAATTTAGGAATTGATTTCCGATTAGAGTCAACTGACTTGTTTACGATCGTTTATAGCTTGATTAACTGTTATGGGAAATATTATCAGAAAATGATGATATGACATGTAATATTAATAGGGCCTACACTCTCAAGGTGGTTTACAAAGTGTCTCCGAGTGTGAGTTTATTTTGTCACACACTTATAATTTATCATACGAAAATTGAATTGGTACAAAGAATCTTTGTGTTATACAAATACATACATTTTTAATGCAAATAAAATTAAAAAACTAAAGAAAGGAAGATGATTGCCAGTGGAATATGCAGTTAAAGTTAGTAAGTATTTCTGGGTGGTTAAATTGAAAAATATACATAAACTCATTTGTGGTAAATTAAATGGGCTATTTAGGATGACAACGTATATAGAACTGTAAACTACACATAAATGATTGCTTTGTACATTTCCATATGTAAGTTTGGGCTATTAACGGTGGAAAATGGTAAGGCCACAAAAAGTACGAAGGAGGATTAATATAGCATCCTGGTAGAATAGCAACGTGTTGCCTCTTATCGCCCCTCCTCATTTGTGGAAAGGAAAGTTGTTTTTGAGTTTGTTTAACGTCAGGCGAGTTGAGTAACAAAATTCAGTAGTTTTTTATCGATTTCCCTTTCAGGCAGTCGGTCTAACGTCTAACTTGTTTAGTAACATAAGAATAAACAACACTCTTTTCCTCTTTTTGCTGATATTATGGAAAGTTTTTATGGCAATTATTTTCACCGTTTATAAGTGATGTAATTTGTGTGAGTAATAGGGATTGTTTGTAGTTGGTACGAGTCTTTCAATTAAAATACTGATTTATGGCGAGGTATGGCAATAAAAGGACATAATATGCATTTAGACTAGCATATTTATCAAGAAGAAGTTGAGCCACCTGAAGTGAAATGGAGTTTCTCATTTGTATGAATATATTCAGTAATACTCTATGCATTATTTATTTAACATGGACACTTGTAACGTATGAAATGAAACATTTGTGTCCTCTCCCTGGTACTCTGCTCCTGTCGCGTAGACATTTAAATTAGCTAACAATACATAAGTAAAAAGTGGAGCAGGGAACATACGAGACCCTACTCTACATAATGTGCGTCCGTGCTTCTCTCTCGTCGGCAGAAAAATTCCACTGCAGATTGTGTAAATTGTGGCTACTGGGCTGCAGTTGGTGGCGTGTACTTATGAAGACAGAACGTGAACTCATGAGAAAAGAAAGGAAAAACGATTCATGATGAAAGCAGAAAGAGTAGAAAGGCAAGTTTTGTGAATAACCAGATAAATTTAAACTCGACCTTTCTTTTCCACAGTTTAGTACAAAGAGAAGGATCATTTTTAAGAAAGGAAGGGGAAACTAGTCGGACCACTACTAGGTAAGTTTTTGCCGCAAGATTTTATTAAGAATGCAATTTGGCTGGGTTTGTATAATGAATACATTAAGTCGTATCCTTGTTACATGCTGGAAATGGATTTAATCATAAACCAAGATAAAAATACTCTACGTTGGGAAAACTTGCTCTCCGCTTTGATAAGTACTTGTCTGTGTATGTGTGTTGTATGCACAGCCAAACTGGTGAAACGTATACCTACATATTTTAATATGTAGGTGGATCTCGTAGTTGAATCCCTGCTGCACTTTGTGTGCATTACTTACACACACACAAACAACTGGAGATTTTAACCATAATATTATATACGAAGAAAAAGAGGCGATCAGCCAGAGTGGAGAATTGCAACTTCCACTTAGGCAACTTTGCATAACATAACAGTAACATTGACATAGGAGGCTTCTGCTCCATATACACTAACTGCGTATTATATTTGTATAAACCTAACTACAAGTCTATTATACACAACCCATAACAAAAATACAGAATGAGAATCCTTATACTTACGCCACTCAACACACAAACATTTCTTTATATTTACAAATAATCCAACTAAACTTCGTGTCTCTTCCTTTTATGTCCGTATCAGTCCAATGAGACTAAATGTAATCAAATGCATTAACAAAGTACTACACTGCTAGTACACAATCCATTATGCAATGCCAGTCTTCCCCACTCACTCTCCACATTAAACTACATAGCTGAACAAACATGAAAATTTCATAGTGGTCTATTAGAATGACTGACTGACTGACAATGAGTGAAGTGATGAGCATAATCACATTATTAGTATTTACATTTCTTCGAATTGAACGTACGAACACACAACGTTAACACATATACATTTCCAACTGCTTTAACTTCATGCAAATGAGTACAGCTCCAATTAGTAAACTGTCACTTGATGCTCAACTTTCATAAACGAAAAGTAATTATAGCTAAGTTTCCTATAATATTGTTTCCTGATAAATGCCATTTCTGTATGGGTATACACATACTATGATATACTTATATAAGAAAACATCGCATAAAATTATGGTGCTGGAGAAAATGGAATTATTAATTACGTACTCCTCCACGAATAATTTTCCCCAGCTATTCATTGTTTCAGAAAATAATTTAGCTTTCCACTACAAACCAATATTACATGAATTCCATGATTTTACTAAAAATATATTCTGGATATAAAGATTGATTTTAATTAATATTACCAAATGTAAATAACATGTCCTAGATATTTTAAATTGAATTGCGCTCCTGTCCAATGTTTAATAATTCCCTTACGTGATGACTAATTTGATAGGTATCAGAATGAAATATGTAAATTTATTTTAATTCATGAAGTGATAAACACAATGTCTGAATTAGAGCGGAATAAAAGGACATAAGGGTTTATGCATCAACTATGCCTACCTCGTGTGGAGCTGGACCTACTTAGTTTCTGGCTTTGTGGTTTATGAATTGAATTTATTGCACATTGTCCGATGGACAATATTAGGAGAGTATATGCATCTGACGCATCACGGAACAATGGTTGGAATACTTTTGGGCATTGTTCACTTGGGATGCACTTTGTCTGGAAAAAGTCTAATTGATTTGGAATGGCGTGGAAAGTGTTGGAATACGTCAAGTTTAATGGAGGGAGTCTGATGATGAAGAAAGAGCGAGTTAAATGAAGGAGACGAGAAGGATATTGAAATTCATTGAGTCTAGTAAATAATTATGAGGGAAAGAGGAACACGAGTGGATGATGAGCTATTATATGATACAGAAGAGTCCACTTGAGTTAAGTAAGAGTAACTTAGCTCAAGTGAAGTGAGTGAAGAGTGACTGAGCAATATTAGTTCGCCTTCTGCTCGGCTTAGTTTGTCGTATCTTGAGGCCTCCGTGGAGAATGTCAGATCAGACTATCAGACTGCATTAAAATGATTACATCAACGCGGCTCTCTCTCTCTCTCTCTTTGGCTGACTCGTCGTGTCTTGGCTGGCACCGGCATTGTTGTTTCTATATAAAGTCATATCTTCATACATATTATATAGTGTGATGCCAGTGTATATGCCATATAATGGCATTTATATCTTTAGATTCCATATATATTTATGTATATATGTATGTTTACTCCGTAACAAGCATCATAGTGATTTGGTAGGAGGAAAATAGTTGCGTAACGTAGTGTACGTATCACATTTAGCACACAATAGGAACATTGGTTCTTGTGTATACAATATAGATCGCATAAAGAGTTGTGAACTTAATATATGGGTGTAGTCGTATAAAGTATATGTGGCTGGCCTGCCTGCCCTTTACTTTGCCACTACTGCTAGGAGTAATAGTAATAGTAGAAGGTATTTATTTACTATAATAGAAAAGTATAACTTTCTCTGGTATGTAAGCCTTTCTCTGCCTGGCATTACAACACACGACTACTGTGTGATGCTTCCTCTTCCTTTCTGCATGCCGTAAGTGTCTAGTTCCCAATAAGTAAGTAAGTAAGAGTGAGAGAGTGAGAGGAGAAGAAGAACGAGTCGAGTTGAAAAAGCAGTAAGGTGAAGAAATGCGTTGGATATGAACGATAGCACTAGAAGGCAATACCCTCAAAGTATTTCTCGGCTAAAGAAAAATGTTGGCATTATTAAATTTAGTCAGGGAGAAAAAAGATGCTTCTCACTTTAGTTCTATTGTGTGTAAAGAAGAGGATCTCTCAAAATTTGCATACCCCATGGGATATCTTCATGGTCCCGCTTGTGAATGTATCCACTCTATCTCTCAGCACCGATGAATATATTACGCATTGGCTCCATTCACATAGAGATGGATAGGTAACGTAACGAGATAGATGGATATCTACCAGTAGCAGGAGCACAATGCATGTTATTCAGCTCACTATTATTATATGAATGTGTCTATGTGTGTAACTATGTGTGTACGTGTATTATACAAGTATTACCACCACCACTACTGCCAGACCTGGAATCTATTACGGAGACTGATGTTCCTCCATGCCTAGCCAAGGAGAGAGTCACTCCTAAGACTATGTGCAGTATTAGTTCACATGAAAGTTACTTTAGTCGTAAAAGCACAAAACACAATGCATAATAGAGATATGGTATGGATGGGTGATGAAGCTGAGCTGCCGGAGACACACTCACTGACTTCACCGCATTGCATAGCGGTTCCAAAAACAGGACAGTGAACAGCATCCGTGCTATTGTAGCGACTACGAACATCACAGCACCCCGTCTGCCACAATTTCTTCACTGACACCATTACAACTAACCTTTCTATTTCTCAGGCTCTTTCGAATATCTCCAAAGGGCACATCCCACAACATTTCTTACAGTGTCGATCCCATCTTTCCCAAGGCTTTTTCCATCCTTCAATAGCAAGACTTTTTCAATACTTCCAAACATTACCAGATTACTATGGCTTCATTGTTAGCGCACTTGTAATATATTGTGGGTAGTTGGAAACGCTTATTTTATACTAACGCCGCTTTCCTCACCACACAACACCAGATAAGGTAGAAAATTATGAAAGTATTTGCACATGCTTTCTTCTAGGTGGGTACTTTTCTTTTAGAGAATGTGATTACCTCCTCAGGAAAACTACTAGTCTGCCATTCAATAACTGTCTGCATGCATTTATCATTATTTTAGAAATTTTGAAGCCTCCGCTTATATCAAATGGTGTATGTATATACATTGAGTAATGTTGCTGGAAAACTATTGTTAAGAATGTCATTGAATATATTTATTTCTTCTCGCTCCTTTGAAAAGGTGATTCATGCCGTTATAGTCTATAAGAAATAATAATATTACTCGTATATTTTATGGTACATTCTTGAACAGCATGTCATTCAATTGAAAAGAGAATGATTGTCATATTATTTGGGTTTAACGAACCGTGTGATTGTAATATTTATTAAAATATTGCGTACGTATAATACACTTTCGCATGCACATCTCCATCCTCATATCAATTTCTGATAAATTTTACACTAGCCCCATACATTTCGGAGCTTGCTACGTGCTTTTGTTTAAAGGTTTTCATTTTACCTAACAGGTTCTCATCATTTCGAATGAACGGTCGGCTAATATTGTACCTGCACAATAAAGAGATAGCTATTACACCATCTCTAAAAAGGGACCACAAACTACATCCAGCAATTCACATGCACTGTTGTGCAGAAGAGTTTATTCTTAAAAGAAGCATACTGTAAGAATTTAGTAGCTGGCAGGAAATGACTCCTGATCCAAGCGAAATGATCAGAGAAGCTTTTGGAATTGGGGTATTCAGAAAAGAAAGGTTGGAGTAAAAAGGAAGGGTTACCCGTTATAAGTACTCTATGGCACGGGAAGACTGAATCCCACATGAACAGTTGCCGTTCCGTAGTTAGTAGTAGCCATCCATGACAATGACCATCGTATCTTACAGGGCATTTATATTTTGTAGCTGTCTCGGGGATATGGAATATAAAAGGTTGCCACTTGAGCATTGGAAGGCATCAAGCTGCTTAGTTGAGTCGTGGTGCATAATGTTGGTTAAAAGTGAGGGGCTAGAAAGTACAGACATCACAGACATCACATCACTTCCCATCAGTTTCCTATTGTGTACACTGTAGCTGTGTGCAGTGGATGTGTCTGTAGTTGTATAAGTTGTGTGTAGTTGTTGTAGCCATAGTTTTCGGTTGTGGAAGAAGAAAAGACGATGAAGGGGAAGTGAGTGGTGAGCTTGAGTTGATAGTCCAGCGATATACAGCGGGTCTGAGTTGAGTTGAGAGTCCAGAGTTCCTCCAGAGCCATATCCAGAGCCACAGCTATAGACAGCGGAGAGAGGGAAAGCATAAAGACTAAACTCCCGGACACGAGAACAGACATCATATATAGAAGAAGAAAGAGCCGGGCGATGTGTAAATGCTCAACCAACTAAAAAGTAATGCCGTTTTGCATGCCTGCATCTTTCTAACCTTAACTTCAACTCTACTTATTACACAGTCAGGCGTTTCTTCGCTACGCCTTCCTTCCTTTCACTACAAATCCATACACGTAGAGTGGGGTGAAAAATTGACACAAGCTTTCTGACCTTTCCGCGCCTCATCGACCCGACAATTTTTCTTCCCGTGTAGATAAATACAACAATCTATCCATAAGCTATTCATTCTACAGATATACCATAGCATCCTACGTATACATTAAATGAACATTCTCAAACACACATATATATGTAGCACATTACTGAGATACACATACTATGTAGTAGTACAATGACACAACCCACAGCTAAAATTTAGTATATTGTTCCGAGAATCAGCTTAAAGAGAAGAAATGTGAAAGAGAAGAAATGGGAAGGAGCAGCGTATAGAGAGACCTGGTCTACTTTTACTCCACGTACAGTACACAGAGATGGGAAGGAACGAGAGTCGACACGCATTCACTTGAAATATCACTTTTTACTTCAAATCCACTGACTAAACTCAAAGCATCAAACTTAATGCGCTTACTTCCACCACGACCTTTTAACCCAGCCGAGGAAGTATCCATCAAAAACATCTTTCTTTCACCACTTCTCAGGTTTTCTTTATTCATTAGCCACTGGAACTTGAGCTCACTTCTGAACAGTCAGGCAGAAAGAGATAAAGATAGAAAAGTCTAGCTGTGAAACTCTCTTCACTTCCTTTCAACTGTCTCCTTCTTGTCTTCCTCTGCCCATCTACTCGAATCCAATCAATCCCGTTCACTCCGTCTCCTCCACTCACAAACGACACACAAGAACATATTCCCCACACAATCTACACCATAATTGCATGCTAATTACTAATTAACACCACAACTCGTCACTCCCATTCAATTCCCATTCAAAACCCTTTAACTTATTTCTCAACCAAATAAATTAGTGCAAATAAAAGCAAACTTATCTAGAGCGAGTAAATTAAATGCCTGGGTATATATACGTTCTCATACATCACGAAGATATTCATCTACCTCAACACAAATGCATAATAAGTGCTTGTGTCTACTACGAGTGTGCTTTTAAATATAAAGCTATACACGAGATTTATTTTTGCGAGCCAACAATTTTAATAACGTAATACCTATACAGAGATACTTCATACTAAGTAGGTGGCTAATCATCAATAAATCTAGGTACTCTTTCTTTTGAGTACGAGTCATAATAGTCTCACTTTCAAGTCAAGTTATAGAGTTAGAAGTCACAAGGGAAAAAATTCATGCATGAATTGGGATGTATGACTATTTAGGTTGGATGAATGTACTGTGTGTTTGCAGTTGTGGAGGTTGTTACGTTAGTTGACATCTCCTTCCACCTCCTTCTCTCTTTGAAAGACTTGCTCAAACTATACAAACACTCCACACACACACTTAACATTCGGCTTTACTTTGTGCAGACACTACATATAGAAACTACTTGGCTTTCCTCGTCTATCCCCGCTTCTCTCGGCAACACTACAATTTTCACTTTCACAATCAGACCACTTTTCTTTTTTTAGCGACTGAATAAAACAAGCTGACTGCTACATGTATGCGAATGAGAGGGTGACAGAGTGAAGAGTGGACATGGCATTCACATATGCATGTTAGTACTAGGTAAGAGTCAAACCACCTTAACAAGTCTTTTCGTCCTTTCCATCGCACTGTCTCCTATCTGTCTCTGTAGGTCTGCCCTTCCTATCAAACAAATATCAACCACTCCACCACCACCGACCTGCCTTTACAAGGTTTAGGAAATAAGCTACGAGTAAATATAGGATATAGTAGCTCTAGCCAGCAAATCAGGTCGATGTTTCACATCAAATGATAAGATATCTACTACACTGCATTCCACACATGACATTATACTTGATACGATTGCATTGCATTTCTACTGCTACACCAGTAACTACAAATAGACCCAGACCCATGAATGAGTATTGCCTACTGTATTATGCACTTTGCTTTAGAGACGGACATTTTCCTTTGTAGTCAATCCGTCAACTGAAAACGAGAAATTGTAACAAATCTTTAAAAATGGAATAGTTTTACATGCTACGTGGTTAGGTATAGTAGGTACCGATGATTTAGTACAAGAATTTCGGTTCGAACGCAAAGTTTTCCTGTATAAACTGATCGTATATAGTTACTTTTGTCTCGAACAATTCATGACAGCCAAAGACCCGAGGCTAACTGTGAGGAAATGAGAGAGTGAGATCGAAACCCAGGCAATCATCAACCTCTTAGCTAAACGAGAAAGCAAAAAGGGGGCATGGAAACTTTAGACAAGTTCTGAAAAATAAACTGGAAGTGCAGAAATGTATGTGTATTTACAAGGAAGGCATTAACTCAAAAGAAGAGCCGAAGAACGAGTTGTGTTGACAGCAGCGGGGATTGATTATGGTCTCTGCACTGTACTGACGCGAAACTTCTAATTAGTAGACTGAAAAGTTATGCAATAAAAATACTAATAAAAATGGATAAAAGTGAAAACTAACAATTTGTTTGCTCTTGATTCACGCATGACATCATTTCTTACTTTTGAACTTAAAATTGCCAATTCAACCCGTAGTATTTGCCCTTAATTAGTTTTTATATATGTTTATTCAGAACTAATTATTCTACTCAATTACTAGTAAAATAGTGTTAAATAGGAATTTGCAAACTATACTAGTTCGTGGTTGCAAATAAAGATAGTACAGAAAAATTATAAAGCGAACGAAATGGTAAAATTAACTAGGTATACAAGTAGCATGCATTTTTAATATCTGTGATTTAATCTATTTATACTGGTAAAACGTTTCTTAAATTCTGGTTGTGAAGATTTAGTCAGTAGATTTATTCTGATTCTGACGCTTAATTAATAGAAATGTCAATCGATTCCTCGAACTATATTATTATTAGATTATGAACATGTAGTAGTTATGAGATTCGATTTAATTTTAATTCTTAATCCAACGTCAAATGCATTAATTTCCCAAATGTTTAAGATACTAAGTAAGGAAATTTACCTTACGGTAGATTAATGTCATTAATTCCGCATACATTTAGCAATAATAATGGTTGTGTACTTAATGTTTTGTATTTTACGGGTGAGGGTTTTGTGTGTCCACCTCTACAGTAAGTAAACGGAAATGATGGTTGTGTGTCGACTGGAGAGTACATAGAGAAAGAGAAACATTGAAAGAGCGGCAATAATGGACGGAAGGCAGAGGCATAGAGAGGCTAGTTTTATTTTTTAGTGCTGAGGTTGGTCTGACATTTACTTATATAGTGTGTTGTACAGTTTGATGGTGGCTGCTACAAATAATCGTAGAATCTGTCTGTCTATGTCCCAGAGATTTGAAGTTGTGTTTTGTGCAGCACTTGTGTGTTCGCACTGGGAGAAGACACTTCGGATGGGAGAACGTAAACTAAGGAGCAAGTACGTGCTATGCAGCGTACAGATTACAGATAGTCTCACAACTCGTCTCGTCTCATCACTTCTCATCTCTGGTTTTCTCGGTGAACTGACTGATGAGAGGACATAGTTACTCCTTGCTCCCGGTACTGGTTTACGTTTCGTTTGCTGTTCTCTGGTTGGTATAGAAAATCCACTGGCAGTTATTTACGTCTCAACTGAAGTCAGAGCCAACTTCACGACTCGAGGCTTTTACCAACCGCTTCGTTCTTACCCACCACCGCTCTACTCGCTACTTTTACATCTTACATCCATATTAATTATAACCCTTGCCTGACAACAAGTTTCATCTCATGAACTTTACTACAAAGTCCCTCTCCGCCTTAGCTATCTTTATCCAGCTTATACGAGTGCAACCCCAACTCTGGGATTTAATTAAACGCTTGGATTAAGCGTATATAATGAAACATTTAGTTACAAATTAAAGTCCTTGTCAACACATTTTGGTGAGAAACTCATGATGCTTTCTCCGCCTGCAATTAGGCTTCTGGAATATTGCACTACCTATTTAGCCATTTATATGCAAATGTTAATATGATAGTAGCAAAGATGTACGGTCCTCTTATGTAAACTCTGTTTGTAAATCTACACAACTAAACAGATAGGACCTACATAAAAAGAAGAAGTTCTGATTTCACAGCAAAAACATTCTGCTTTAATTCCACCTGCACATTCAGTTAAGCAATCTAGTAATCTCGTCTGTATCATTCCAGAAGTCTAAACAATAAATATAACATTACGGAACTGTGCACTATGACTACAGCAGTATAAAACTGCCTCCACTTCAGTAATAAGTTCGCAATAGTAAATACTTAAGTATACACGAGGTTAAACACGGAAAACTAATATAGGTGGCAAGAATACTAAACCATATAAAGAAAATTGGCAGGAGGTGGTGTGGGAAGAAGCCTAGAAGGGCATTCGCTTTAAATGGAAGGTGTATAGGGCAATTTACAGTTGAGTCAGACGCTATGGAACTAATACAAGCTGTATAGTACTGCTGGGCTTACAATATTATTATTATAGAACTCCACACAACACTGCATCATTACCCACATAACAAAACGAAGAGAGATAAAATTACTCAACAGGAGCACTGCCGCGGGCTATATGCCAAGTTGCTTTCTTATTATTTGTTACCTATGAGGTGGAAATTGTTGGAAATGAGAGCAGAAGAGAACTTGGAAAGTTAAGATCAACTTTACTCATGCATTACATTTACATTACTTAGTTGTATGCAGCAGGTACAAATTACAAACTAAACTACCTTGTGTAGCACAATGTACTACACGGCTGGGGAAATTCGGAAAACAGGGAACGGGTTTGCTCTGATTACTATACACCATACACGTAGCAGGAGTAGTCGACTAGACTTCTATTGAGCATCTCAGTGCAAGTTTCACACACCCGTTACCTTTATTACTGGGACTGGGACGTAGAGTTGGGAATTGTATTGATAAATATAAATACATGCAGAGCAATGCAATAATAGCATATATTTTAATCAGTGTGCTTAGATCTATATGCATATATACATAATTCCTATATGCTCTTAGCAACATAAAAGTAGCTGCTCATACATATGTATTTGCTCCGTAGAATATTTTAGTGCTCTTGTAGACTGTTTGTAGTGGCATAACAGTTCCAAGAGTCTCTCTCTTTCTCTCTCTTGATGATATTTTTGAAAAGAAATACGGTAATGTGATGTTAGCCTTTTAGCCACCGGTAGCAGAATTGTGATCCGAAGGAGAAATGGAATGAGTTGTAAATTGTTCACCTTACTTTGTCTGGAAATTGTACAATGTACTTTTAGCTAGTGGTTGATGTACTCCGGCTAATGCAAAATGCCTACCTATATATCCTTTTGGAAATGGTCAAGGAGGCATAGGTATTCAAAAGTACTCCAATAGAGATAAAAGCTGAGTATTTAAATATGAAAGTGGGTGTCTTGGGCGGATCAATAATTTTTGAGTTTATGACGAAAAGGACAGAGTTGGTAGGGCCCTTGAGAGAACCTACTAGATTCTCCATTTTAAGTGAACTAGTTTTCAACTTTTTTGTGCAATTTAGTGCTTAAGGACGTTTCGGTGTAATGGCAGCTATTATATTGCACGCAGTTACCAGTTACAGCGTAGCAGTCCTGGTTGCCGATCTTGGATTTGTGGCCGTTAAAACGGGAGAGACTGCATTTGTTGGTCGCATAAATATCCGCGTATTTTATGGTTACAATAAGTCAACATTTTTTTAAATGTAAAGGATGTTGTTGAAGAGTTTTTGGGTGAAAGCAGAAGTTAAGAGTGACATCTAAATGGTGTGTTTAATTCAGATTCGTTTTTCAGAAGCATCAGCAGTTGACACCACTTGAGTCGACGTTAGTTTAGTTGCTGCTTGACTGTAATATTTAGTCGGTGGTGTGTATGTTGTGACTGTGACTCGACCTCGGTTTATTCTGTTAGGGCTGTACACGTATGCTGTAATGGCATGAAACGAAATGTATTCTTGTGAGTCATAGTGAGTTGGAAATAGGGAATGGAAGTAGTGGTGGGGCAGGGTGGCAGTGTGAAAGATGAGATTCACACGAATGTATCTGGGAAAGAAGAAGTGGAAGAAAGTAGCGCCTAAGAGAAGGACGGAGAGAGAGTGAGTCGATATATGCCACGAATCTCATCTTAAATCAGGAGCCACTCAACGAGACATAAACGCCCATAGTGATAGTGCATAGAACGCTTGAGAAAACTAAGTTTGGCAAATAAAGATTTTTCTTTGGAAAGTGCAAAGTCGTGTCACTTGTCTTATTGTTAGTGCAGCTGACTTTGACTTACCGCTCTAAAATACATACATGCCTACGTACATTCAACTTTTATGCAAGAGTTTCAAATGTTCAATTGAGAGCAGCTGTAGACAAAGAATTATTCACTAAACCACCATATCTGTACTGGGTAGCGTTTTCTGCATACAAGACCCCTGCTACTTCAACCAAACGAATATTCTGTTTCTGATATGCTCTCCAGTCTTTTCTGACTCTATTTCATTTACATCTAGTCAACTTAAGTCCACCTTTTCAATTTGAACTTCTCAGATCACATTTTTCTGTAGGTGTCTTTCTTACTTTAGCAACTACATGGCTTCACAGAGATCAAATGTGAAAGCTTCATTCAGCGGTGGTCGTATAATGTTGAAATGTTATATGGAGAAACTACTGCTACTTAGCACTGCGTGTGCACGAGATACACTCAAGAGAAAATAAAGTAAGATGTAAGAGATGAAGTAAAGTCTAAATATAGTTTTCATTAAAAGGTAATTTCGTCTTTGATACGCAGTAAAACCGACTTTGACACGAATAACTACATAATATAGAAAATTAAACAAAGCCGATTAGTTTCAACTGTATGTAATATAGTAGGAGTGATTATATGTGTGAAAGGAGCCAATTGCTGTTAAATGGTACAACTTCTCCTCCCAACTTTTAATAAAGGGAGTTAACTTGAGTGAAAAGCAGAAAAAAATGGGTAACTTTCTTTCTTGCAGACTAACCGCAAGTTTCTTTATGAGAAAATTGGCATGGAAGGGAATTCTGCGATAATAGCATCCAACGGAGAGTTCTTTGGGTTAGGTAGGTCGTGAACAGGGATGAAAACAGTCGGATCGTCTGTAGCCGGGCAACTTTTTGCTTCACTTGCTTCTCGCATGTGTATACTTTCCTATTTAACTAATACTAACTCTAACGGATGGATGGAGGCTTCGTTTTCCACCCAGGGAAGAAACCTTACGTTTTCTGTGTTTGAAATCAAACTTAAAAATACATACATCTGCTTTTGTTTTATGGAAGAATCCTAAACAAGAAATTCCAATTGTGATAATTGAAGTAAAGTAAAGATCCTGCTTCCTGGTAGTACTTGGAGAAATCTCTTTTAAAGCGAATTCCATCCCATGGGTTTCTCATTCTCGTTCTTTAGTATGGGTTGCTGCCGTTTCCTTTTCAGTTGTTGTCTTCCAGTTTAGAGTTCCTAGCTTCCATTGCCAGTGCCGCTGCCGCAAAATTGTAAGTGGATGAGAGAGAGATTTAGAGTGAGAGAAAGGAAAGCGAAGACAAGAGAGTATCGAAAGAAGAGGAGGAGTAAAAGAAGGCTGTGGATTTAGTAGATAATCTGAATCCTCTTTATATGCATGTCATAGCCGTAATTTAGAGACGAAGCTGGTCAGAAGTGATGGTTGCTTGCTTCCCACTGCTTTTTTATAATGCTGCGTTGAGCTCTTGAAAGTAGTCTGTATGTAGACGTCGTCCTAGCCCTGTGTTCCGTTGCGTTTCGTGGGTATATATATAAATGTGTAAGAATGATTCTTCCTGGAGGCAACTTTGGTGCTTCCGTTTCTTTTCTCCTTTCACTCAGCTCTCGACATTTCATTTCATTTCATCCAGAAGAAAGAACTACTCTAATACTGTACGAGAGAAAGAGAGTTCCCGTCTCATGCTTTTCATTTTCCATCGAACCCTCATTGTTTCTCGTATCAAGACTTTTGATAAAAAAGCGGCGAAGCCTCATCATCACACAAAAATTAATGAGTTTTGAATCTTTTTGCAGCCATCTCATGAACCCCTCGAGCCAATTACCCGAAATTCAATATGCCACCCCAACGTTGCTTCATGTTTTATCTCCCTTGACGTTCTTTCTGTACGAAGGGTACTTCAACTTCTCTTCCAGTATTAATGTATCTTCACATTAGATACAACTCAAGATCGAATAGACTAGTCAGTCCTTCAGCATCAAAATCCACTGGGAACTGATCAAAAATGTATAGCTGCCGTCAGACGTCTTCGACTACTCTCAGTCGCAATGTTGTACTTGTAATCCTCCATGCATGCTCTGTGCTTACTTACTTTATTCTCTTAGACCATTCTGCACTTCTGTCTACTTCTTCTACCTAGTTCCTCCTAAAAGTCTCTTCTCTACCTTTCCTAAATCTGTCCTGAGTCCTTTCCTACCGCTTACACACTGCTCTTCCTCAGCCTCCTTTCCTAATTGTACCTCGCCCATTCAATTCAACCTTCTACCTCACAAAATAATAAAATATTACTCCACTTGCCCATTTCTGCAATGTTTTTCGCAACTACGCAATATTTCTGGCTTCGTACGTGTCACCACATGTAGGAACGTGGCTGTTGCATGATATGAATAGGAAACTAGTAGAATAGTAGACTGCATGAGTGGGTGTGAATTCCGTTTGTAATGAATATATCATTAATGTTGCACAATAGTAATAAGTAAAATCTAATCTGCAGGTGTTCCAAAGTAACTTTCCTCTCACGCAATTATTTTGCACGTGTGAGTTAAGTCTTCCTGATTGATAATGAGAATAACGACAGTGACCTTACCTAAATGGCAATGAGTAGAATAAATGAGTTACATGGAATTACATGCAGTCGTTGATTTAATATTAATAGAATAGGTGACGAAACTGAATCTCATCAGTTCAAGATGGTCAAAGGAGAAATCATATAAATTTTTATGAAAATCGCATGAAGAGTAAAAGAAGGTAATTAAGGTTGCACCACTTTCATTTGTACGTACTAAAGTACCAATAGGGCATTCGGAAGAAGGTTTACAATTGGATGTGATATTGTCGATCCTGATTCTGGAATCAGGGAGAAGGAAATTCCGGTCACGATTGACATTCTATTGAACAGTCAATATAGCACGCTCAACTGCTACATAGATTGAAGCCCCATGGACGAACATATTATTATGTTCAGTCTTCTTAAGGCTTTGTGTGCAGCAGGTGCCCACAAGTAGTCAGTGTTGTTAGGATTTTATTTAATCCAGCACCCATGATATTTATTATTTTGGAATGAGAACTGATGTTTTAAAATCATTGTTTAACATTGTACTCACCAGTTTAATCATTACTATTCTTTCCATGATCTATAACCCATGCACCGATTCGTTTTATTTATATAGCAACTTTCTTAGTATACTTTCTTAGGATTATTTATACAGCATTTTATTACCTAATCAGGGAAATTGCACGCTTATTATTATATAGGTAATAATACTTCATGACATCTTTGCGATAGCATGGCGATGAATGTACGGACCAAATTTGCACTGAGGAAATTGAGACGGCCAAGAATTTGAAAAAATGTTATGTAAAACGTTAAAACCCTACTTTGCCAAAACACTACCGAATTGTTAAATATGCATTAATTTTGTATGTGAGTCGTTTTCATCAAAGCAATTAAAGCATAAACTAAATTTGAATTAATTGCATGCAATTTCGTCAATTGTAGTTATAATATTAGTTAGCAATAAGGCAAGAATTAGTTTCGAGAAATCTTTTGTATATTTGTCAGTCAATGGTGAACAAGATTCTAATTTGGCATTCAATAATTATGTCGTTGCATGAATGTCGTCAATGAATTTACTCAGCTGCATGTGCAACCAATACAGCGTATCTACTTTAGGTTAGTTCCGGTGACAATAACTGTGGAGTGGAATACTTCAAGCTGCTTTCATTTATGAGTACTCTCGATTGTTTATAATATCTGGAATTTACAGTGTCAGATGTCATATAGATCAGCTGCAGGACTTTCTGATAGAAAACATGACATTATATTATTATGACCATAAAAACTGGTTTTCTAAACATCCGAAGAAGGTTTTATACACTGAAAAGCTTGTTTTGCCACCTTGCGTGACAGATTCCAAAGCATTACCCTTATTACGTGACTGTGTTACATATGCTGAATATTTTAGAGTGTCTAGAGTCAACCCTACCTCTATCTAACTACCACCGTTTCCCCTCGGACATAAAATACAACGTCTGCAATTTCTTCATACTATTAACTCGCTAAGGTTGACCATTGTCGACTGCTTCTGCCCTGATAGAAGAAACATTTTCCAAGTGAATTACAACATTAAATTACAACCCATGATGCAGGCAAACAATCCCGTTAAATTGAATTACCCAACAGAAACCTACTTTTAGCTGGCTCAGTAACATGACAACATATTACTGCTATAATCGGACATGAAACCAGTCTCTAAGTCTCAACTCAATTTTCATTTTCATTTCTGGAAAACCGCTGTCTGTCAACTCTAAAAACTTAATGTGTCATTGCAAACATTATTCAATCGACTAAAGGAGAATAAATGGAAGTTTCAAATGAAAATACCTGGTAAAATATAATTTTTTCGTCGGTTGTTTTATTTCCTTTCGTAGGTAATGAAAATTAACTACGTAAGTTTAATATAATAATTTGTGTTTATTTCACTTTTGTCGACAGTAGCAAAAAACTTCACTGTACAACATAAGACACATGAGAGACATTCATGGAAGAATAAAAAATATTAAAACATATTATTCTCGACAATCGTAAACATTTTTCAATATCATTTTCGCTGTGTTATCAACGGTTTTTTGATTTTCTTGTAATTTGTTGTTTGCTGTTGGCATTTTTATCAGACTTGTGTTTTTTGCTTACTAATTTTCTCTTCGAAGATGCTGACTTCTCTATTTTCCGGGACTTCTTCTCTTTCGCTAGTTTTATTTCTAAAAGTTTCAATCTTTTCTCAATTTTTTTCCCTTTATATTCTGGGTTGTCCTTACATTTCTTTTGTATAGTGTGCTGCACCATTTGAAGCATTTTTTTCTTTTTAGCATAATCGTAGCCAGACATTTTAGAAAGTGACTGTCTATCTGAAACGGGAAACGACTTCTTGTTTTTATCTCTTCTTCTTTTTTTCAGCTTTAACATATAGGCCGGGGCCGGAAATCCAGAGTTTTCCAGGACTTGGGCAATTCTACAATAATCAGTGTCAGCGTCATAAAACACACATTATAAGTTACTTAACTCATTTCAATAAATCGTCTCATTCGGACTAAAACGCACCTTCGTAGATTTTCCTTGTCGTCCTCTGTGAAAAAAGTAATTGCCTGTCCCATTTTTCCTGCTCTTCCTGTTCGTCCAATACTGTGAATGTATTGTATATGTGACAAAGGCAAATCAAAATTTATAACCATTTTAACTGCCGGGAAGTCCATTCCTCTTGACAACAATGCGGTACAAATTAAAACCCAAATCTTCCCTTCTCGAAACAAATCAATAATCTTTTCTCGTTGAGTTTGTGTTTTTCCCGAGTGGATCGTACCACACGGTACAGACAAATAAGTGAGTTCTGAAAACAGTTCGTCACACCTTTCTTGACTCTGGACAAAAACAAGCAGCGGGGGCTCGATTCCCTACAACAATATACGTTATGTGAAATTCAACATCATACATAACATTTCTAACATAAGTCAATTTAGCACATGTTTACCTTTTCTACAAGATCACGCAATGCCAACAATTTACCAGGTTCGGTGCCGGTAAAAACCAATTCTTGCTTGATTAAATCCACTGCTGAGTTTCTTAAAAAATCAAACATGTGGTGTAAAAATTGTTGTAACTAAGTACAAATAAATTATATTATGTTCAGTAATGTTCATGTTCAGTACTTACTTTGCACCAATAACAAGTATTACAGGATTTTTAAGGTGAGTTTTGCAAAACTCTTCCACTTCAAATGCACACGTGGCACTAAAGAAAGCGCGTTTAACATTGGGATTATCGCATGCTGAGTAAATAAATCCCAGTTGATCTCGAAACCCAATTTCAAACAGATGGTCACATTCGTCCACAATTAAATGCTCAACACTAAGAAAAGAACAAAGTTGGTAATAAGACTTCAAATAAAATGGCATGTGTATGAAACTTTTTAAATGAAAGAACAGTATTTTCATACGTTTTCAAACCAATTCCTCCTTGTTTCAACAAATGAATTAATCGATTAGGTGTTGACACCAGAATATCTAATAACAAAAATTCGCAAAACAATCTTGTTAAACTTCGTTATCACCACCCAAGAACCTTAAATGTTTGCTATATTTATGCCTTTTTGTTCCATGTGTTACAAAGTATAAGTGTATCGAATTTCTTACCACAATTAGTTAAGTCTTTAAACTTATTTGTCGCAACATCCTTTTTATTGATCATAAAAGTTAGCAGTCCAGTTCCTTCTGAAAGACGTGTACATTCCCTGAAATAAAAGCAGAGGTGGTCAACATTTAATGCACAATGTTATGTTACATTTATTTTTACGCCCGCAGCGCAGAGTAAATACAATGACCAATACAAACCTGTATATCTGTTGTGCCAGCTCTCGAGTTGGAGCAAGTAATACCGCTCTAAAACCAACTTTGTTTGCTTTCTTTAATAGCTGTATTATCAGTGGCAACAGAAACGCTGCTGTCTTGCCACTTCCTGTAGGAGCAGATGCAAGTATTTCTCGCCCCTATGTAAAAGCATTATAATAGTTTCACTTTAATGATAATTTATTAATATTCCCATACTAACTTTATACAATATTGGTATGTCACCAAAGCAAACAATGCTTAATGAATAATAACATAATTGAATGTAAGCAGCTTTTGATTTTGTTTAGCGTTAAGATTTTTAGCACATTGGGGAAATGCTTTTTATAATTTTCGGCCCTTTTTATGTTTGTTTTTGTATTTCCAATGTGAAACTACAAAGGGGGCTAATAGTAAAGAAATTCGACTTTACATTGAAATAAGATTTTTCACGCAAAAATGTTTGTACGTTACTGTATAAGTGTTTTAGGACAAACAATTGACATTTCATCTCACATAATAATTCACTCAAAGTGTAATAAATAACAATATTATGGGGTAATGCGAGACTTAACATAATATATATTTTCGTGGAGTTAACTGTTGAAACAGTTGAATAGAACTTTACTTTTGCATGCAATGCAAATAAATACGTCGATCAATATAGGATTCAATTGACGTTTAAGCCTAATCATAATTCGTCTTGCTACAGCAGGTAGTATAATGTAGGTACACAATATTATAATCCATGCCAAACCCTTTCTTTAAAAATACTTTTAGTAAATAAAAACGTTTAAAACTGCTCACATTCAAACTCACAATAAAATTGAATTGTAATGATTGGAAAATGACAAACGATAGGAAAATGTTTAAGTATGTACTAACATTCAGCATGATGGGAATAGCTTGCATCTGAATCGGGGTAGGTGAATGGTAATCCAATGAAAGAATATTTTTTATAATCTTATTGTCAATGTTCGGAATATCATTAAATGCTTCGACTGGATCTGCTAAATCCTCTCCCCAAATATGGATACGATTAGTTTTCCGAATATTTCTTATCTGAAAATTTTTGAAATGTGAAAACTGTTAAATATAATAACTCTATGATTAAGGACCATACGAACGCCATGAAATATGAATTGTTTAGCCACAAAGAGTTAAAATGCTATTAACCTTCTCAAGATGTATATCCTTGCTGGTAACTTTCTTCTTTTCGGCATTACTTTTGTCTTTCTTACTTACACCATTACTCTTAGAAGATTCGGAAACATCCTTTACCTGGTCTTCGCCATTTGTGGTGCTGAATAAATTCAATTCTTTCAAATCATCACCTTCGTCACCTTCCTTTTTTTCTATTCGAATTTTTTTCGGCTTGGATTTTACAACTTTGACTTTCGCATCGCTGCCGTTGAGACTTGGCTCAATTACAGGAAGTATCTGTAGAAATAAAACTGAAATAAAGTATGGCCCAATAAGTTGTACAAACAAGTTCATTAAGTATAGAAAAATAGCATTTTGTGTGTATTTGCTTTAACATGTTAGAAAACATACAAAATGAATTTGAAAACCAATTAGATGTAACCAAAACATACCTGCAATTTAACAGCATCATTAATAAATCTACCTTCATCAAATCTTAGTCCCCTTGTTAATCTTTTGAAAGAAGTGCTCATTGTAGAGCTGAAATACTTCCTAGACGAATATTCTGCTCTGTGCAAAAAAAATTATAATCAATAACATGGAACATGGCATTATTATGATCAATCACAATATAAATTTTATAATAACATCGTAACAATGAGTTAAACCTTATTTTATTTTATTTTATTTATCAGACTTCCAAGTCTCAACTTACATGCGATATTAAGGCGAACGAATCCTAAGAATGACCAAAATCAAAGTTGATTAATTAATTGTTTTTATCCTGTCAATAAAAGCTAAAATTCGAAGACAAAGCACACCGTATAATATACGGAAGTCGCTTATTAAATTTTTGTTCACAACAAAAATCGTGGTTAGTAAATTCCGATTAATAATTAGTTTAGTGGAAACGTCACATCCACATGCTCCGTTCCGTTGTGAGTTGTATACAATTAGCAAGTGACATGTGCGAGGATTTTCAAATCTACCTCGCAAATTAGGCCTCAGTCTAGGCATTTTTTAAACACACTATGAAATGGATTGTGGTCGACTGCTCGAGATTGACAATTTCTAATTCTAATTCTAATGCAACTTTTAATTGTTATTACAACAATAAGGCAATAAATGGTCCATATGGAGTCAATGATAATATTAGTTTAAATAGTAATGATTCTAGAATGACTGTTTAGGATGCCAGTTTATGTATGCTACTAAAAAAACCCGACAACTATGGTAAACATGACAACAAATAAAAAGGCGAATGGTTTATATTTTTCTTTTTAATGAATTTACGAATTCATGTCCAAAACATAATCAGGGTGCAACAGCTAAATTGATTACATAAAATATGTTTTAGGTCGGACATGTGAGAATCGTGGCAGAGTATGCTTCTGTTCAATTCTTTTCGGCAACGGGAATCGCAGTTTTGGATCATGGAACTGTTTGATCTGAGGTCTTCGGCAACTGTTGGCAGTTACTTCTTCTACTCGAATGATCTATATTAACAATAATTGAAACATTTAATTCGTTGCTCAGAAATACCACGAGTACTAATGGGAAGTATGTGACGAAATTGTACCTGTATGCTATGAGCACGAGCTCTGTGACGAGCCCCCATGTCTCGGTAGCACGCGGTGACAGCTCCAGCTACGCTTAATTCACGATATTCGCGGTACATGTTGTGGGTGCCAGAACGCGAGTCATAACGCAACCAAATGCCAAAGTTCTTAACGCGATTTGGTGACTTTTCTGGGATCTAAAGATACAAAACAAAAATAATAGTAACAATTGTTTAATAACTTAATGATTTAATGTATATAAGAACTAGAACTCAATTTTAAATTTATGAATTGTATTTGGGGACAACTTACTTGCTTAATAGAGACAATCTCGCCAGTCATCTTCTTAAATTTTCTTAAATGACGGAGAAAGTACCAGAAACGAGATTTAGCCACGATTTTTTCGGGAGCAAAAATTCGCATTTTGTAGAGTGGCGGATTAGCTTCCTTCTCGGACGGCAATTTTCGCCCAATCACCTCATACTGTTTAAGCTGTTCAACAAAAAACAAACATATTCTCATTAAACTCTCCCACATTAATTACAATAAATGAAATCTCCATCCATTACTAACTAGACAATGAATAACTAACAACTAATGCAAATCAACAATCAATGGTTATCTTATTCAGATGTCAATAATTAGTAAAAAACCATTGCAATATCCCTTAAAAAGTTAAAAATGTCACTTACCGTCCCCTTGGCCTTCATTGTTACAAAAACACCTGGAATAGGTTGAACCCCTGAAAGAGGAAATAAACGGGAAATTAATTACTGTTGAACAAAAGTAAAATGCTGGCAGAATTATAAAGGCCTCAATCAACTAGGAATTTTGTCTCTCTCTCTTGTCGGTGCGGCAGCAATCTCGTGTCTTGTCTAACACGCAACGAGGACAGCAGCAGCCGACTGAATAAAAACTGAAGAGAAAAACGCTTCTGAAGAAGTTTTTCGAAATCTTTTGATGACAGAAAGAAACAAAATTCGAAGATGACTTTTGAAAGTGTATAATTGTAGATTTGGAAGCAATTAAAACCCGAAAATAATTAACTAAATGTTGCCTTACCGTACAATAGCTCTGATCGGCGTGCTGTTCACTCACCACCAACCACTATGTGCAATGGACGGCCGAATCACACAAATTGAGAGAGAGAACTGAAGACGGGTTCTTCCTCCCCTCCAGAAGAGTGAGTGAGTCGTACGACGGAGTAGAGTTGACCATTCGTAGATGTCAGATGCAGCCTTCTTCGTGAACAGGGAAATCGGGAAATGAATGAATTCTGCCTGAGAGGTGGGAAAAAGTAGAGATGTCTAAATTCTGCTCCTCCACACCGCGCACCGTCGTCTTTTCATTTGATGTTGTGTCCTTCCGTGTTCTTCCCTGTTTGTTTATAAATGTGGGAAGTTGAAGACTGAAGATTGTAAAAGAGCCCGTGGAGTCCAAGTGTACCAAATTCATTTTCACTGTCTCAGTCAGTCAGTTCGTCGAATATTTGAAAGAGAAGTTGCGTGTTCCTGTTCTACATCATATCGAGCATGCTGCCGGATAACAAATAAGGTGGTTTTGCTTTCCTCTCCGAAACTGCAAATTTTGGTCGACTGAATAATACGAGTTAGTATTTTTAATCGAACATGGAGTGAATATATTTTAACGAAATTTTAAAGGTAAGTTATTCAGATGGCTTACAAATTTTATTTTATTTTCACTGTACCGTTTTCCGTACTTATCTCATATCGAACAATCAACATAATGTTCTCAGACATCCAAATGTTATTAATTCATTCATTATTATGTATTATGTATTATCGGATTGCCTGTTATTTATTTACAGTTTATTAACATCAGGTTCATAATATGTTGTGTATTTTCCATTTTTGCCATATGATGAACTATAATTGTGAATTGTTATCAAACATATGACATATTCAATGTTGTACAAACAACAAATGAAATGCACAATGTGCCTTGTGACAATCGTTAAAGGTGTTAACAATTTACAAATAGTATCTTACAGCTGACAGCCGGTCTGATGTGAAAATGAAAATACAGTCAACAATAATAAAATATAATGTTACTTTTACCTGGAAATTATGTTTTTGCAATTTTATGCAGCAACACAAATTATCTTTGAAGCAGTCAAGATTATTTATGTAGTACGTTTTTATTAGCATGGATTGTTAAAATGGTGTAAATACTCGATATTATTGCCAATTATTGATTTTTATGTTGATGATCGATAATGGTAATAGTGAAAAGTATATATATAAAGTATGACTAATATATTTCTGATGAAACATTGTATGGGTTTTGCGTTGATTAGTGAGTATAGTTGTCGGGTTATCTTACATCACTTTTACTATTATATCTTTTTCTATTTCAGTGTTGAAGCTGCTGTGGTACCAAACCGGCAAATAAGTTTTCATTACCTCTTTTATCTTGTCGTCTTCAAATCTTCATTAATTGTTTCTGAGTTTCATCATATTCAATTTTAAAGTGGAATGTTGTGAATAATCAAGAATGGATGAAGGTATTTTAACCGCTCTAATTTCTGCAACACCTAATGCAGAACAACAAGCTAAGGTAAGTTATTTGCTCTACTTATTAACAACTTATATTTTATATAAGAACCCGTCTAATCTAAACAGATGTGATTGTTTACAATTTCAAAATTATTGTTCCAATAGTTCAGTATAAATTTTATTTTGTTGTTTTAGTTATTTATTTGTCACAATCTTAATAATCGGGGTATTGACTGTGAACGGTGAATTACCTGTTCACGTGTTGTTTAGCAATAAAAACTATATTTTACCGTATAATGTACTTTTGCATATGGAATAGATTACAATACAAATTTTTAATCATTGATATAACAAATTAACATAAATGAATGAATTGCTATACAGACAACTCGTAGTTGAAGCTATGAAATATTGTATTTTTAATGCGGGTTCTTTTTTAAAGTTAGATGTGTAACAATGTAACATCTAATAATAGTGTCACTATTGTACAGCGAATGTTTTGCCATTTTTAGCATTGAGTTATTTTCAGAGTTGTTACATAACATTTATGTCAATTGTCAATGTCTTTGGTATTGTCACATTGAAAATGTTTTACACAATAATGTGCCATAAATAATAATTGTCTCACAGTACCCCTTAAATCACAAATCTAAAAATGATACTTCCACACTTGCACATCTACCTACATGCTGGATAACAAAATGTATCACATAACTATTATACAATGTTGTGATTGACATTTCATTCAATATGTTAAACAGACGTTGGTGTATTTCGACGAAATAAAGAACTCTGAATACGGATGGCAGCTCTGTTTGGAGGCGCTTTCATCCCAGAAATACTCAAATTCACAGATTCATTTCTTCTGTTTTCAAGTTATTGAGTACCACGTTAAAACCCGATACCATGCTTCATCATTAGATCACCAAAACGTTATCAGAAAGTTTCTTTGCCAATGGATCCGGGTAAAATAATTACACATTAATTATCTTCAGCTTGTAAATAAACTATCAGTTGTACATTAAGCACAAAATAATCAATATTTTCTTGATGTACAGATATCGCAAGGCTCTCCAAACAGCACGTTTTTACGAAACAAAGTAGCTCAAATAGTGGCGTTAGTTTTCGTCCAGGATTATCCAGCAAGATGGCCTACATTTTTCAACGATCTACTTTCATCACTCAATTTTGGTGATACTGCTGTTGATCATTATTTGCGAGTACTTTTGGCAATAGACAGTGAAGTATGTATCACGTTATAATTTTACAGTATTTCATTGTGAGTAAAGGCTAAGGCTAATTTAACTTTATTACTGATGCAGATAGCTGACCAATTTGTCGACCGAAGTAATCAAGAACATCAGCGTAACACCGTGATTAAAGATGTAATTCGAGAAAAGGATATTGTGCAACTTGTTAATTCATGGTATCAAATTTTGGTAAGTCAAACCAACATTCTCATACCATGTGTCATACTTTGCAACCAACAGCATACAACAAATTATGTGCTACGAATTATTAATGATAATTTTTTCCTTGTTTTCAGACTACTTTTGAACACGTAAATCCAAAGGTAGCTAGTCTATGTTTGCAAGTCATCGGAAAGTTTGTGCTTTGGATCGACATTGGATTGGTGGCAAATGACAATTTTGTACCTGTATTAGTAAAGCAGCTATCAGAGGCAGATCTTCGAGAGGCTGCCGCAGAGTGCATCCAGGATATTATAAACAAAGGAATGGATCCACAAGTAAAATTCAAGTTGGTCGAGTCGTTTGATGAAGTACTCAATACTGTTGGAGCATGGCAAGCTTTCGTGGTAAGCTATTACTTATAAAATATAAATTAGCTAATTTGTTTCGTGTATATGTTATATGTAATCTACATGGAATTGTTTCATGTTGCAGGATGACAATGATTGTGATTATTTGTGCAAGTTGGGGAAATTATTTAGCTGCATGGGTGAAAATCTGATAGAATGTTATTGGAAATTACGCAAGTCAAACCAAAATGAAACTAAAGAAATTTATAAGTCTGTTGAACAGTCCCTACATAAAAAGTCATTTTTGATGATGAAAATCATTTCAAATGATTACGATGACGTATCGTTAACTGTTTTGGAACTTGCGCGTCATTATATCCACGTAACATTGCATTCAATTTTTTTATAAATACTATCTTATTTGTTGTTCTATTTTAACACAGGAATTGTTTTATTAGCTTTTAAAAAACAGAGAATCACCAGGAGGAGTCGAATCTTCTTTTCTGTCATCTTTAATGGATGTTATAATCCAAAAGCTCAAATATGATGACGAATATGATTTTACAAACGAGAAGGAAGACGAAGCTATGTTTTTGGCTTATAGGTATTTTATTTTTATTGTATTCTCGTAGTAGTGCTGATTACGTTGTATAATAATAACTATGTTGTATTATCATTAATTTTTAGAAAACAACTGAAAGTAATCCTGGACAACATGTTAAGTCTTGATGTACAATTCGTCCTTAATCGTGTCTTAAATGTAGTAAAACTTTACTTAGAAAATTGGCGGTGTTCACCATTTCAGGTATCTTGTAATCTTATTTAATGTGAACATATATTTATTGTTTATTACCTCAAGAGAAACTGAAACAATTGAATCTCTGTTTTAGGACGCCGAAGTTGCGCTAACGCTTTTATATTTCTTGGGAGAGGGCTCAAAAACTAGTGGATGCGGTCAATTTAGTTTGGATGTAGATAATTCCTCTGAAGTTCAGCTTATGCTCCTAACTGTGATGCAGTCTGATGTTCAGTATCATAATCATTCCGCTGTAGTCTTGCAATATTTCGAAATTGTTGTTCGGTTAGAAATAAACCCCAATTTTAATTATTTTTACTGTCAAAAATGTCATGCTACATCAATAATCGATGATATTTTATTTGCAAACCTTCTAATAGGTATGTAAACTTTTTCCAAGTCCATACTCAATATATTAACCAAGTTCTTGCTGCGTTTCTGAAAGGAAATGGGGTATTTCATCGTGATATGAAGGTTCGATCGCGATGTGCCTATCTGTTTTGCCGTTTCATCAAATGTATTCGGTAAGAAATCTCACCAAAAGCTTTACTTTCTCTTTAAATAATGTAATGATAATATTTTTTCTGACGTTTGTAATTTCTAAAGGACACTTATAACTACTGAGCTTACTGAAGAGATTTTAAGATGCATCCAACCCTTGCTGGCCTTGGTAACCCCGACCAAAAGTTTTGCAGAACGTTTGTTGTACGAAGACGACCAGCTATACTTATATGAAGTAGCTGGAATGGTTATAGTATCCGGAGAACGAGTAGCATCAGTATGTCCTTTATATTGTATTATAATTTTAACGTTGTTAATTAAACATTAACATCGTCTATAATGTTAACGTCATATTAAATTAATTTGCATAGAAAAAGGGCGATCTCATGCGACAGGCTGTAGGGCCATTACTGCAGACTTGCAAATTAATCATTGAACAGCTACGAGCTGAAAAGGATCCCGACAAAGTATCAAAGCTTTGTGACGTAATGGTGTAAGTTGAATTTTATTATAGTAACAAGAAAAAATGTTCCTTCATTTTCTTCATTTTAAATTATTAGAGCTTGGTTATCATTATTTCATTTTCGATTAATTATTGTTGCATGTTTTACAGTCAAGCTATCTCCGTAACGGGACGAGCAAGTAAAGCATTCAGTGGTCTGAACAGCATAAAGAGCTGCTGTTGCAGTGCAATCTTTGTGGAAGCTCTGCAAGTGTTCCTTCAAGCGTTAGATGTATATTAAATATGTGATATGAAATATTTTAACCCTGTATGTCTTTAACGTGTCTTTTAATTCAGATTAATGTAATACTAAATGTGTTTCTTAACAAAAGGTGCCAAGCGGAGTTCAGCTACCTGTGCTACAAAGCGCAGTACGACAGTATCTCCATCGAATGGTTGTTTGTCTGGAAGTAGACGTATTGCCATATTTTCCGGCAGCTTCACAAAGTCTCCTCAGAAACTGTGATAGCAAAAGCATTCAAGAATATATTCCTCTAATCAATCAAGTCATTACAAAATTTAAGGTCCGTACCTATTTTAAACTAGTAGCTTGCTGTATGTTTGCGAACATGAGTTTATCTACAATTAATATAGTACGTATGAAAAGCTTTGGGGGATATCAAATTTTCGATTATAGTTGTCGTGGGTATTCCAGAAAGAGGTTACTCCATTCTTGCATCAGATGTTTGCGCCCATGGTTCGGTGCATCTTTAATGCTTTGGTTCTTCCGATGGAAGCGAATGATCTGCAAGCTGCTCGGGAACGACAGATGCTACAACGGCAGTATTATCATTTTATTGCCGCAATAGTTACCAATAACCTAACCGAGGTACTCTCAGTTCAAGACAACGAGTTGTTGCAACAAGTCATGTTGAGCATCATCCAAGGCTCAGTAGAATTCCCCGACCCTGTGGTAATTGCTGTAATGAAATTGGTAAAGCGAACTGATGTAAAATAACAAATGTTAATAAGTTATGTTTATTGTGTAGGCTCAGAAAGCGTGTTTTTCAATACTGAAGAAATTGGTTGAAATCTGGGGCACAAACGGTCCGGAAGGCTTCATTGATTTTATGTATAAAAACATAGTTTCAGCTTGCTTCTTAGCTCCTTTGAAACCGACTTTCGATCTGACGGATGCTCAAACTCTTTTGGCTTTGAGCGAAACAGCTCTATGTCTAAAAGCCATATTCGATAAACGGGTAATCATCTGATAACTGTTTTATTAATTACAATTTCCGCAATTTTAAGTATTGATTTAAACTATATAAATTTTTCAGGGGGATGAATTCATAGCCTACGTTCAGGTCCATCTTCTGACATCCTTAAAAGTGTATCTCCCAACGCTTGATATTCCACCAGCAAAAATTCAAGAATTTATATCTGCGATACGCAACACCACGAAATATTTTAAAACATTTCTGAAGGTATTGTGACTCATTGATAAGTTTGTATGACCTCTATTGTTGTAAATAATGTAAATAATTGCATTTCTTTTGTTTGCGGGGTTTTAGAACTATTTTCTAAGTCTGAGAGCGTCGTGACCAGATGCCATATCTCCAACTGTCAAATAATATGCATGCCACTCCTTGGAAACGTAACTAACTCAATTTAAAAAACTTCGTAATGCAAAAAATATCCTTAATGTAAATCCAGAGCAGGTAAAATATTATTCACAATCTCTATTCGGCTTATGATGCTATTTACAAATTCGGTTACAAACCCGGTGTCAAATTGTGTTATTATATAATCATGTTATATCATCACTTTAATTGTTACTCTGAAAGTATTGTATCATGATGAAGGTAAAATCTTAACAATTTGTGTAGGTATTACATCTTTGTGCAAACTTGTAAAAATACAGTAAATTCCAAAATGTGTTTCAATGCAAATAAGTTGGGTTTATCGGGTAAAGTGCAATATAGAACGCTCAATTAATATTTTGGTAGCTAAAGAATTGCATAATAATTGAGTTTGGATTTTTTGGAACCTAGTTTAAAATTAGCTTAAAGTAAAGTAGAACGTAGGGTAACCTAATCCGGCTTCTAAGTATATGGATTTGAGTGGGATTTTACAGACACAATGATTATGTAAAATTCCATGATAAAGCTAAAGCAGTGTTACTACGATATAATAATATTATGCAACGAGTGAACGAGCTGTGATGAACGTAGCACACACAACTTTTTGAAGTTTAATACATTTACTGACAGAGTCTAGCATACATTTTATTTCATTTGCAATTATTATTATTATTATATATTTAAAATGTTGTGGAAAATAGTTGAAACTAACATTTGTTTTGACGTTCAATCATTTTTAGTTCACATTTACTTTCTGCATGCAAAGTGTCTATATACTTTGAATCCAATCCGGAACTACCTGTATAATTCTACTTTACTGTGGGCTAGCTATTAAATACCATAACTATCGAATACATGAGACTGTTATTCCAAGCTTTCGCTATAGTTGTTAAAGTCAGCCTTTCTTGTTGATGAGACGAGAAATTCCAGTTGCCTAAATGACACTGCATTGTCTGTTGTATGAATGTATAATATAAGTGTGTATTGAATTCTCTTTTTTACATTTCTATAATGTCATGTCGGTTTTTGTTTGCCTTCGTCTGCTGGATTTAGAGATGACATGCAATTACAATTCACTGCAACAGTTTTAGAAATCTCAGCAAAATTAAAACTCAACACTTTCAACTCTACTAAACTTATTGTTCGAAAGTTAGTCATTTAACTTAAAGAATTGAGCACTTAAAATATTTATATAAAAAAATGTGAAAATTAATTGTCATATTTTGGTTGACATGATAATTATGTATTTAATATTGGTTGGTTGACAAGTTTATACGTTCTGTGATAGTCGCTCTATGTCTAATCTAGAGGAGATAGTCCGGATGAATGCATGTGAGCTCATAGTGTTTCTGCTTTATAATGATTAGTATCTTTGCAAATCAAAATCAGTTTGTTACAGTTTAGAAAAACTTATCCTACATCCTAAACAGAATCATTCAATTCATTCTTTCTTGTTCATCATCATGATGTATACTTTCCTAGAACTCTTTATTTCTTCAAAAAGTAGCAGTATGAAACTATCAGAATTATATGTGTAGCTACTGGTGCTTTAAAATATGCTAAGAAGTATAGTAACATAATAATTTCGTTTTAGGATAATTTAGTTGTATATAGCTTGTGGAAATTACGTATACATTGTAGTCCTGTAAGGTAATAAGTTACATTAAACAGTAATATCAATTTTTTGATTAAGGTTTACTAAAGCAATCAGACTATAAAAATAAGCTTATTTCAATTAGGAGGTGGTAATAGGTAACTGTCGCTGTGCAATGCACACTTGATGTAAGGAAACGTCATAGAATCTAATACTTTTATATTGTAATATCGCATGTTAATTTACTGTAATGCAATATTTGTGTCTGATTGTTTTAGTATGAAGTATGCTAATTGAAAAATTGATTTTACTGATGTATTTAGTTATATCCATTATTTATTGGGTCTAGTACATATGTAAATAGTATAGACAAAGAAGTGACAACAGATTATTTATATTGCATCCGAATCATGAATATATATAGTGTATAAAATAATATATGGTGAAGTTAATATAAATGGATGGGTAACCATCGTGCATGAAAAATATTAAATTCATAAAAAGAAATAATAACTTTGTGAACGAACTTGTAGAACAAGTAGGCACACGCGAATCTAAAAATTACTGTGCAAATACTGTTTTATGAAATTACTTGTTTGAAATTAGTTATGTACAGTAGTCGGGTTGTAGATATAACGTAACCCATGTACAGCAAAATATTATATAGCTTATCAACTTGCGTACCTTTACATAACCATACCCAAAAATGTGAACTGAAAATGATATTTTGTACTGTACAAAAAGATTGACAGAAAATCTGTTGATTCCGATAGTGATTTAAAAACTAGAGTAAGGTACATATATTTGAAATACAAAATCGTTTACGATTCCCGACTTCCAGTTAGTATTAATTATACAAGGCAAACAAATATGTATTTGGAACTTCATCAATGTCTAGAGAAACGAAATTTTGTTGGAACTAGTACGGATAAAAAAAATACAATATTCCTAATACCTATACCAATAAAATTCGAAAACGCATGAAGAAACGAAAGAGAAAGTCGCGCTAAAAATGCATTTCCTAAATAATATATTGTACTGATCATATTATAAATCTAACCAAATACGTCTATTTAATTACCGAACCAAGTTATTTTGGGAGATCATAACTACAATGCTCTAATTGTAATACCGTACCTTATAATGCATTTTTCTTACTAGGTATTTATAATTACGATATTTTTGTCATTATTTATTAAATTGTTTCTGTAATTCTTTTTACAGATTAAAATGTTTTGTTATAAGTGTCAGTGTCAGTATCTGTTATTTGAATCATGTTGTGTTTGTTGTAATTTTGATTAACGTAGAGCGAAAATAATTACATTTATATTTATTACGTTTAATGTTTAATGCTTGATATTATGCAAGGTTCTTACTACGAGAGTGAATTATACTACCGAATAAAAATGTGTAGTTGTCAAAATACATCTGAACCTAAACGAAAAATGCCAAATAATAAATGTATCATGAATGTTTGATGTATTATGGCCATTCGAAATATCATTATTATGATCAATAAAGAAGTTGGCTTAAATATTATCAATGGTAATAATTGCATATAATTTTAATCATGAATTATTAATCATTAGTATTTGTGATAACTTTGTTACCTTAGATTGGGGCAATGCAATATGTAATGGTCTTTACTATAAACTAGCTGTTAAAACATGATAGAAGAAAATGTACACTCCATTTTTAGGTGTAGGATGTTTATCACACCAGAATCGATTTATTAAGACAACATAATTATAATGGACAGTTTTCATTCACATTATGTTTCAATTACTTGATAATAGAATACAAACGTGCTTCGTTACAACAAATTGATGGAGGTAGGTGTTCCCCTCACTTCCAAGTTTTCATAATCATTTGAAGCAGTGTGTTGACAAACTGACTGCTGATATTTGGCAGAAATCAAGCAAATGAATAATATTTAATATGTTGATTAGTTTTTGGGTTCCTTACATGCTATTTAAAAGCACCCGTTATGGGCTGAATCTATCATTAGGGAAATGGTTATTTATCGGTCTGGAGAAGGTTAAAGTACCGAGAAAGTTGTGCTACACTGGAATAGGTAGGAATGCTAGAGACTGTGCAAGGTTGCAAGTGAAAAATAATTACCTTCTATTTTAGGTAAGGAACTACAATCAGATTGTATAATAATTATATTTACTAATACTAAACTAGTGTAGTTAGTTAGTTTTTATTTACGGCGATGTGACCAGTGATCAGTGGTCGCATCGCCGTAAATAAAAACTAACTAACTACTAATACTAACTAACGGCAGCTTTCATCTATGGTGAAAGTGCTGGCGTAATATAAGTAAAAGGTATGTAGCATTGGTATAGGACCGGACAACAATATTTCATGTTACTTTTCTGACACCCAAGAGGACTGCGGCCGTCTATTAACTAGTCTTAAGTTAGGTGCATTTGTATGTGCAAATTTTAGAACTAATCTCTATATGAATATTCAAATAAAAGATGGACTGTTTTTCACAAGATTTGGAAACAGATTTAAAAACTTTAGAACAATTTACCTTTAGTTGCTAACAGCTATGAAATTAAACTTACATAACTTAACAGCATTGAAATAAACGACACTAGAATAGTGACAACTGTAGGATACACGCATATGAAGGAAATGGGACTTTCTCTTTTTCTTATAATACATAATATTAGTCAATATAACTCATAAATTTTGCACTCAATACTTTGCTGAACTCACATAAAACAATAAAATTCCAAATAAAATCTTGTATAATTATTTCCGTTTGCTGCAATTCTTATTGAATTTTTAATTGGTCAGGTTCATAGATTTAGTTATGCCTATGAAGGGATGCTTTTGAAGCGTAACACTCTAGGAAATAGAGTCTCATAGAAAAATAAATAGTTTTCAGAAAACTACCCAGGAGAGAGTTACCCGAGGGGGAAATGAACACCTAGCCCGAATAGGATTGGAGAGTGGGATGGTTTGGGGCTCTCAATTCTCCCACTCTGAACCCTTGCGGTGTTTTTGCTCTTTACTCACTACTCTCCGTACATTATGAAACCGATTTTGTTGCTTTTAAAAATGACAAAATACAGATTTTTGTTTTACACTCCTTTTGCCATGCATAAGTTCATTTGTCTCTCAGCTGCGTGTCTTCCTGGATAATTTGGGCTACGGAGAGGGAATTTATAGTATTTCTTTGATTGAAATTTTTCAAGTTCCCATTTCCTTATCCTCTTTTGTTATCACTACTTATAATGCAATAATGCACATAATGACATTACGAGTGTAGGTATTAATAGTATTTAAAAAAGCCGAAGGTTGTAATCTGCAAAGAAATCCTTCACTCAACAATTTCTATGAAAGAGGTACAGGGTAACAAATTCTACTACCACCTAGTTTCTAATACACTGTGTCACTTTCCACTCTAAAGCTTCTATCTGGTTTTAAACATTCTACGTGTACGATGTACATTGGTTGCAGTTGCAGTGTACTTTGATTCCCCAATATTACATATCCAATAATGTTTTCTACCCATTACTCGTGTGTTTATAAAATCCCAGATGAAATTAATAAATTGCGTGGTAAATGATGACCATTGCAATAGCCACATATTTAACCAAAAGAATTCTGAAGTGCAATTAAAGGTATTTGGAGAATTGAAACCAATACATGCAATTGAGGAGGGCAAAAGTGAGGGGAAATGCTACACGGGAAAAGCGATCTACAGCCAAGGCTCGTCTTCGGCGTTCAGCATTCGTGCAATTTGGTTGAGCTGGCGGTGGAGGTGGTCGTTGGGCAGGAGGTGGTGGTGGTGGAGGCAACGGGTTCATTTGACCTCCTACCATAATTCTATTCTCTTGAGAATTGTTCCACGATGACCTGTTCGATAGTTCAAATTCGTCATCCACTTGTCGACTCCCCTGAAAGATATATGATAGTTTTACATTCACTGTGTAAGATTATTCTTTAGAGTTTGGGTTTAATCGACATGACATAGGAATTCATTTTTATTTCTATACCACAGATCCACGAATGCTCAATCTTGATGCCAAATGATATAATTTGTCTTTTATATCACTATTTTTGCGAGGTTGTTGTGGTGGACGATTTTTGGTATCAAATGAGTCACCCAAGACGATGTTCACCAAACAATATTCCATCAACGCCAGGAAAACAAATCTGTGTAGCGGGAGGAAAAGAAGGCAAGAAATGTGAATAGATAGGTGATGAGAATGAAAGCAGAGTTTTCTCATGAGACTCACAACGTGCAAGCTGACATAAATAAATCTACAGCTTTCAGATACGATACTGGTGGTAGAGCAGCTTGAGATTTTGCATGTTGTGTTGACAACGTTAAGAGAGATGTTACTCCTAATGTAACTCTTGCGGGAGCGGCTTCCGGTTGAATCCAAAATGAAACCCACTAATTGAAAGGAAAATGCAAACACAGATAAACAATTATGTTCAACTCCTACCATTTCCGGTGCTAACTTGGTGGTGCTTGAACTATTTCTACAAAGTGAACCTTTTATGGAGAAATGTAAGACTTGCTACTTACAGACATTATGACGATGAGACAAGTAGGAATGTAAGTGTGGAATAAGTAGTAGCCCAACCTCCTTTTTAACACAAACACGACTTCCAGACAAGTAAAATTTCCTGCAAAACAACCAATGAGAAAATGAGGTCGCAAAAATTATAAGTGGGATTTGTTTGTAATGGTTGAATACGCAGTTCTTTAGGCTGTTGTTTACGTTTTGTTCAGTACTTAGAACCTTTTCGACATAAGCAATGTGTAAAAGCAAGCAGAAAATTGTTATTCATGCAATTATGAACCTGTGGAATAGACTTGTGTGCAATCGTCCGTAGTATTCCGCACGAGTTGTAATTGAGGTAACTCTATATCCTCCACCACTAAAGGAATATCCTCTTCCCACTCAAACACTAAATCCTCTGTCGTATGAGACACTACGCATGAGATGAGATTATTAAAATCATAAGCACCTAATCTTATTATTTTTGAGTGTTCCTACCTAAAGTTAGCTATTAAAAGCACAAATAGAAAATTAGCATGGACTTACAACTCTCCATCTGAAGTTTACACTCTTGTGTGTCATGAGGGTAAAGGGCAAAGTTCATCGCACAGGACAGTGTAAGTGTCAATCTAGATTCAGTCAGTTTAAACAGTCTCATCAAGCAACTTTTAGTGCATGAAGCTATTGCGATGTTGGATAAATATGAGTAATGTCAACTGTGGTGCGCTGATGAAAAAAAGAAGTAAAATTATATACTTACTTGACCATATACAGAATTGTATGATCTTTGTATAGCCACAGGTAGTGATTCGGGACAGTCATAGTCTGGAAAGTGACTTGTTTAGCATTTTTGAAGAAGGAATCAGGTCTCCAGATTTCTTGCAACCAAGAAACTTCCAGTAGTCTATAATAATACATAACTTACCAATTGGGTATGCGGTTGGGGAAAGCAAGAATGAATGATGAAACTGTATTAACCTGTAATCCCCTGTCATATTTTTTGGTAAACGCAGACGATGGTCCTTCCATTTTTGGGCTGCAAAGATATCTGCAGCATACGTCTACAAAATATAGGTAGCATGTAAAAGAAGGTGTGCTATTGTCATAGTGGTTCAATTGTTGTAAGACAAAATATGAGCCAATATTTAGAGGTATGTATGGAAAAGTATTTGAAAGTGCCAACCATAGAATATTCATCTATAGAATCCAAACCCATGACAGTGACATGAAATCCAACTTTTGTAGGTTCTCCTGCACGCTTAGGAGGTCTCATTTTGTCATATGCTTCGGGGTGAGGAATCAAATCAGAAAATTCAAGACGTGTGGTATCCCCGGTATAAATCGGTTCTTTAGGGATGGGCGGGTTGTTAGTCGTAGTTGTTGTAGTGGTAGTAGTGATAGGTCCATGGGTACACAATCTGTCAGATGTTCTTATTATATGAAATACATAATAGCTTGCAGTTAGTTTTAATTCTTGGCAACTCGGAGGAATTCTCTCTTAGTTGGTACTTTTGCCAGTGCCACAAAGTATAATGATTCTCAATTTCTCTTTAAATGTAATATGTAAATGGATGTGTAGCAGGAGAAGAGCAGGAGAAGTAGCAGGGTGTGTTGCTTAATATTAAATAGTACAGCAAGAATGAGTAAAAAGGGGACTGATAATTTGTAATACCTTGTTACAGTATGACAAACATATTGACATTTTTACAGAATAATACCAGAGACTTTTCATGTAAATAGCTATACTAATGATAGTTAGTTAAACCGAACTTTACACAGCATGATCTTTGATTGTGGTCAATCCGCTTCGACATTTTTTCAGACAACATGATGCAGATGTTTTTCCACATTTTCTATTTAGGAATTATGGACAACATGCAAGAACTTACTACTCATCAAACAATTTATACCTGCATTATGAATTAAATTGTTACACTATGTATACTCTACCCTTTGAATTAATTCTGTTTACCCTATCTACTTCAAAAGCAACCAATGTTTGCATAAAATAATGAAGAGAAAAAGAAAATTTGAGAACATACTGTGGAGCCGACTTGACAGTAGCGTAGTTGTAGTACATGAGTATTGGTAGAACAAGCCAGTGGAATCTGAGACGTTTCGTCATCTTAATATTTCTCTCTCTCTTACTCGCACTTCTTAGTCACAATGAAGTATTGCGTTAGTAAATTACAAGTTACAGAAAGTGGCAATGAATTTGAAAGGTATTATTATTTAATTGCTATTCATTATGTACGATTAGAATAATTATTTTTACCTTTATCAAACGTTTACCAATTCAACATCATTCAGAGTAATCGATATCAATAAGAAGTTTAGCAACAAAGTTTAGCCAACTGCCGTTCTGGCGTACAATGGATTAATGAGTGCAGATTGTGAACAATTTTAAAATTGTCCTAGGTAGGGATAACTAAGAGTAGATTATGTTGTTATTGGTTGTACGTGTGATTTGCCAATTATCACCGATAAAGACGAAAACTGTGTTCACTCTATCAAATAATTTTGTCTCACAGAGCGTTTTTATGATGATGATGAATTTAGTGTGAACGATAACCAAATACATTTTCACCCAAGAAATTTTAACGGTTCCCAATATTTTTAGAAATATAGATGTTCAATACAAATCAAACAAGAAGTATTTTTTTCTAATTTTCAACTGTTGCAAGAACTGTCGCACTAGTCTGGTAGAGTCAATGTATATATGTTATATAGAATCGGGAAAAACTGTAATCAACTCACATGATTCAGGAATGTTACTTTCATCTGAAGTTCCGAACGAAGAATGACTTGAGACAAAGGAGTCAGCGTTGATATGTCACCAATGCTAAAGATGGAAAGAACCAGGCAGTGTGGAATACTATGTGAAAGTTCAACAATTCGAGTCTGTTCGTCAATGCGAAAAGAGTTGACTGTAAGGATTAATGATTAACGTACTCCGTTCGGGTTGCAAGTTGTAATATGTCTACCTTCCAGTAAGCCCATTGTAAATATAGTAATGGTGGGGACATCGGAGTCATGCATAAGGTGAGGGAAATATTTTGCGCATCTTCTCAGTGTACGACTATTTTGACAAAGCTTTGGAAAGAAGGTGACTGACAAGAAGTGAAATGGTGCGTCAGACTCCCAATGAGTGTGTGTGACAAATATTATAGTGATGATGTTAGTGGGATGTGTACGTGTGCACCTGCCTCTGGCCCTTGGCTTGTATCATCATGACTTTATCACTCATGCACAGGTAAGCAGCAGAAATGAGGTTGGAAGAAAGACACAAAATTAAGTTATCACACCGAAAATGTACATACCTACTTGGAAAATGCACGTTTCATACCTACCCTACCGAAAAATGCGTATATTATTATTACTAGATTGTATTCTAGATTATAAACCTATCATCATCACCGATAGATAAAATATGGTTCAATATTTCCTAACGAAAACAAACATTTTTCTTTACAAAAAACTTGACATTTTCTTCTTAATTTTTTATGAATGATAATACTGCAACAAGAATTAATTATTATATGTATCTGCCAAGCATGGGGCAAATATTTAGTGAAAACGGTCAAAATATCGTGAAAATACTCAATTTTTTTAAAAAGTATTTTGCATTTTGTATTTTCAAAAATTTTTGCGTCCCAATGTA
>JABASD010001020.1:0-50001 GCA_019776165.1 Pogonognathellus flavescens | reverse complement strand
TGGTGATAGCATGGGGAATTTAACATGGTGATAGCATTGGGAATTTAACCTGGTGATAGCATGATAGCATGGGTAACGTAAATAAATGGGTGATGAGGCCAAACAGGATTGGCTGCTTTAGAATATATGCTCCACCCACTTAATGCCACTTGTCCTTATGGCCTTTTGTCCATGGTGCCAGTTTCCCTGGTGCCAGTAGGCCGGACACGACATTTAATATATTCGTTTTTAATATTTGTTTAGAATTTATTATTTTCTAAATTAGGACCACGAAATTTATGACAATTTAAAGATCAAAATTCGAAGAATTTAGAACAAGCATTGCGCGTTAAAATGTGGAAATAATATTAGAATGACCGAAACATTTGTAAATGTAATATTTATTGTAATATATCATCCTCCACTGCTCCACTCATAATCAACTGCGGCACCTACTTAACAGTTATTTAAACTGAAAAGTGTATGCCCAAATTGCCCTAGTTTACGATTGTGACTACGCCTCTGCAAGTCGCAGCAATATGTAATTACAAACAGTTTTCCTTGAGAAAGAAAAATTGTTCTAGAATGTTCTACACACTTATAAACCTGCACGTTCCAGCATAATTGATTTTTGTCAATCCTAATTAGGCGCATTTGTGTTTATCACTTAATAGGACGTTGTCAGGTTATGCCTTGCGTGCTTATCGTTGTACACGTATAATATAATCCAGAATTTGTAGAACAATAAAATACTCGATTATGCACAATGAGATGATGTTATGATATTTGGAATTATGTTCCTTCATCAATTTCTATATGCAATAGCCGATTGATTCATATCATAATATAAATATGTCACCATGAACTACGCAGCCTAAACAGTAATTATTAAAAAAGCGTTCCGTTTGTCTATTTAAATCTTTCATTATCATGTTTAGGCAGACTCATACTTTTGTCATCAAATGTAAAAGAGACAGAGTTTATTCGTGCTGTTTCTCTTTGTCAAATGTGAGAATGGGAATAATCACTACACCCTAATAATGTAAAATTTGTTGTACCAACAAATATGTGCATTTAAAATTTGGTTCAAAATCATTGGTAGATAATTTTTACTGTTTAATTTATTAGTAAACACAAACTCGGGTCAGCAAGAAGGTTAATCAAGGTATACAATTTCCCAAAAAATTTGCCGAGCCTTTACATACCATTTCATAATGAAATTATGAGGCATATTATTATGAAGTATGCATGTATGCTACGTAAATAATGTTGTAACTGAGGACAGTAAAATGGAGTTTTATTTATTTCGTTCGGAACATTTATATTGTTTCATTTTTATTTTTTCGTGCACATGAAGAAATTGACTAAATTGATAGTGATGCCGAATAAACAATTAATAGGCTGGGAGGTTGACACTTTATAATTGATTGTGAAAAAATTATTCCCGACATTACAAAGAATTAAGGATTTACATGTTACAGGCATTGATGATTAACTTACATTTTCTGAATATACATATTTTATGTGCTTTAAAATTAGAAGTCAGGTAGAAAGGACTGAAAAGGTGGGGGGGGGGGAGGTGGCCCACAGACGGGAGAAATAAGAAATAACAATTTTTATTGTGTTTATTGCTAATAAATCAACTGTTATTTGAGACTAGGAACAGCATTGACTATTCCCATTACCATGTTATAGTACAATGAATTACTCACGATAGGCTTTATCATCAGAAATTACATAAGGCGAATTTGGTGAAAGCGCATACCGTTATTATTCATTCTTGTCCAGTTACCTATTCCAAATCATCGTCCATTGAGATGGGTTGGATTCTCCTTCCTTCAAAGGTATCACGTGCTCGCCGAGTTCAGCTCCAAAGTTCATTTGTGTATTCCAGTTTGGTTGTTGAAACACATGAATAATTTTTGCATCAAAACGCATTGTAGCGCTTTGGATCTCTGAAAGTTCCGGCCCAGAAAAGTCGATGTTTTGATGAAATATTATGAAGTAGCTGGAATCTTTGTAGCCACGATGAGTCTCTATGGCTTCCTTCATTTGCGTTGGGGAAGAAGGCTCCACAATAATGCTAACATCGCAAACTGCTTTTCTGAATTGATTTGGCAGCTGCATTTGTGCCCGATTGTTTTTTTTTGCATGGGCAAAAGTGGAAACGGTCACAGGAATGAGGTGTTCTTGGCTGGCCAAAAGTATTTCATCGAGTAGAGTGGAGTCTTGGTTGGCTGTTATAGTAAAATCGCAATTTTTGAAATATTCGAGGTTGACAGGAAAGTATTTTTTGCCGAAAGCTGCTGAAATATTTTGCAGAATACAAAATGACAAAAGGCAATACAAGAGCGGCATTTTAAGCTCTCAATGGAGTGAATGTGAATGCAATAATAGTTCTGAAATTGGAACAGTGGAGCTTTATATATCAGTTTCTATGCGTTTTATTTTACTAAAGTTTAGTGGGCAGTGCAGGTAATAATATGTACGGTGCTGTAACGTGTGTTGGTGTAAGTGCTAGTAGTTTTAATTCTACGTATTAATTGTGTTTTGTTTTTAGTTGCTATGTATGTTTCAAATTCATTTTTCGTTGACTTTGTTATAAGTAAGATAGTAAGAAGCATGTAAGTCACAACACATTGGGTTCCCCCAGGTTTCTCTTACTATTTTCTATTTATATAAAATACATAAGAGTCATATACAGTATAATCATTTAATACAGAGGAGCAATTTGCAAACAAATAGGAGCAGACACGTAACTAGAATTGCGATTGAGAGAGGTGTTCACATGACCATCTTCACCTTTCCCAAAGCAAGTGTCAGTATTTTGTCAAATGGGCGCTTTGAATGCCTATTAAATCTCTGTTTTGATACTGTCTACAGATATATGCGTGGAAAATTGTTGTAGTTTACAGAAATAAATGAATCATAATCTCCTAAATGACCAAATATCTGCTAAATTTTAGGTTGCAAGTTCACACAAACTTTTAGACACAGACACAGACTTTTATTTTAGCTTTAGGTCTCACAGACTATCAAACTCGATAGTTTTATATCTTATGTGATGATCATATACTCCCATGAGAAGGGTTCTGCAAAACATTGTCTTTATTGCTATTCGGTTCTACAAATGGGATAATAAACAGAAATGGTTATGCTTCAATTGATTACTGTATATATACAATAAATTAAGGATCCGTGTCGTGCAACTCCGCAATCTAATTGCCAAATTAAGGAGTCAAAACGTACTTTAACGGGATCGATAACATTTAATTACATTCTTTTCATTGTGAATAATTTTTATTTCATTACATTTTTACAATTGTAACTGTTCTCTTTTGTAACTCCTTTGTAATTAATTAACCTAATTAACCTAATTAACCTAATTACACGGAATTGTTTGAGAATTATACTGTAGTGCTCTACAAACTTAAAGAGTTGCACGATACGCCAAAATTAATTTTATGTCAATTCTGAGTAGGTAAATTGGTACTATTTGCTTAGAAGGACCGCGTCAGGTTGCGTGATTACTCTAATACACGTATGTATAGAACAGTACGGAATTCTTAATATATAAGACGGTATTTTGCACAATTAGAATATATTACTATATATTCGATAATATTACTTTAACATTGTATAGGTATAGGAATCGACGCACATGATATATTATAAACATGTTGTCATGAATTTTGAAGACAAAACAAAAGTTGTTGGAACGGAGTTGCATTTATCTAACTTAAATTACAGTTCATTACTTGTAAAAATAAAGCAAGCGATTGAAGAGTGGCACTGCACCAAACAGAACAGAATTTTATAAGAAATGGAAACCCATTAATTGTTTAAGCTGCAAGATTTAGTTTTAGACGTAAGACAAATCATAATGCCTACTTTTGTCATCGATTTTATAAGTGAAAGATTTTATTAATTTTATTTCTTTTTGTTATTGGTGAAAATGATCTTGCTCATTTCATTACACCTCAATAATGTTACGTTTATTGTGCCAGGATGTAGATATGTGCAAGGGCGTACCCAGGATTTCTATTTGGTGGGGGCACACAATGAATTTAGTGCAAAAGAATCTCATATTCGCAAGTAGCGCGAAAAATTATAGCAAATAAGAATAAAATATGCGAAAAATACGAGAAACTTTCTTCGATTTTTTGCCATTTTTTAGACATTTTTGGCTTTTTCCCCGGAATTAGGGGGGGGGGGCACGTGTCCCCCGTCTAGGTACGTCCTTGGGTATGTGTGAAAAACTGGGTTCAAAATAAGGTATTATAATCCAATGGAAATATTATATTGCAAGCGTTTGTGTAAGCCTGCACTGCTTATTATTACCATATGCACATAGAAAACATTACCAGATAAACAATTGATCTTATTAGGTATTACTATTAGTGTTGCATCAATTCATTTACAAAGGAATGAAATTTTAAGGTCAAGGGGTATTGTAATAGTAAATCTGTTTTTTAGCCTTGAATTAACGATCTATAAAAATCATACGCAAACCCAATTATCCAAATGAAAGTATGGTACATATTTTTGTATTCTATGAAGGAATGTTAGTACAATCGTTTAAATATAATTTTTTGTACATTGAAATATCTTTAGCAGCGGCTGCTAAAGTTTTAGTTTCGGAAGTTTAAAAGCGTGATATTTTAAATGCAAAAGAACGGCTCGTTATCAATTGTTTGTATGTACTGAATTTTATTTGTATAATGATCTTCCATATTAATGTAATTTATTAGTTTCTCTTGTTATCAGTTAACACATACTTGTGTCAGTAATAACTTTTATTTACGTTAAAAATTTTACAATGCAATGATGTGTTGATAGAAGATATTTGTATGTAAACAGACGTAAATGTAAAGACATATCTACATATGGGTAACCAAGCTTGAGCTCCCTCTTCCGACAGATTCCGGAAATAATAGTTGTTTGACAAAATATGGCGATAAACCACAAATATTGGCGTTTTTATGGCCTTTGCGCCCACTTAGATGGCTCGAGCCACTCCATTACAAAATCTTGGATACACCTTTGTACAGACGCTCCCAACACAGTCGTATATGGTATTAGCACAATGGGAAATGGTGCTTTGCAAAATTGTGGATGCAACTGTTATTAAGATAAGAAAAATGCGCGTTGTCTATTATCTTGCTATTTTATATTTATTTAATTGTTTCAGTATTGTCGCTTTTTCTTTTGAAAAACATTATTTGTGTTTTGGATTAAAAAATAAATAAATTTTTTGTACATATTATATAAAATTTATGATTTATTCTTTTAATTAGCCACTTTTGACCATTACTATTTTGTATGATAAATCATCTACATAAACCATGCAAAGAAAATGATTTATTAAAGTATCGTAAGATAATGCGTAAATTACTATATGTAGTCATTAGGGCGACGAAATAAAATTCAAGGAGAGTGAATCTTGATTGAAGAGGCAGCCGTTTCCATACAATGTCACAGTAGTGTTTTTTTGAAAGCCTAAGGAGACTGCATGAGCAAGATAAAGTTTTTTGTCTTTTTCAGAAATTATTGGAGTAGTGGAATAAAGTGCCCAACCAACTTGACCAGTTTTGAAACAATCAATTTCAAAAATGAAATTGTCATTCACGATGGTAAAATACGTCAGTGTTTCTTCCTCTAATTTAAAAATGTAAATGTTTAGAACTTTTAAGATATTCAATAATAGGAATTAATAAAAGACGAAATTTAATTTGGTAGAATCACAATTGATTTTTAGCAGTAATAAATAAAATTACCAATTTTCTGAGATGGGCTTTTAAAATTACATTGTAATATTCCAGCAAAATCTCTGGAAGCTTGACAAGTGTAATTAGAAGTAAGATTTTTGAAACCATACAGATTTCCAAATGCTACTCCTTTTTCATCAACATTTTCAATATCCACTCGGGTACACATTCTTTCAAAATCCTTGTGGGAAGCTTCTTCAGGCTTTTTATCAGTCAAAATCGCAAATAGTTTATGTTGAATTACGTTATTTCCAAATACAGCATAAAATTCAGACGGTTCTCCTTCCTCGATCAACTAAAGTATGCAGAAAATACAAAATTTTAAAAGTTGATATAAGATAAATATATTAGGAGCACAAAGGTAGTAAACATTGAACACAAGAAGAAGAGAAACCTGCAATATTAAAACGTAGAATGAATGTTTTTTACCGAGCTGAGATTAAATTCTACAGGACTCCTTGGTAAAAAACACAGTTTAACAAACGTCGTCAGATGAGAATTGATGTCCAATGTGTTAACTCCCTGCAAAATTATTGCTAAAACAGGCAGAACGTAGTGTGTTTGTAAATGCATGTTTTCTACAAGTAATATAATATTTAAAAAATAAAAAGTTACAGTAAAATAATATTTATTTGATTTCAGTATTTTCCTATTTATAGCTTAATTAGTAGAGAATAAAGTACACCTAGAAGACTGCCATTTTTTGCAGAAAATAGGTGACAATGGTGATATTTATACTGACGTATGTTTCATACTTATTTGGTTACATGTATGTGTTAGGGACTAGGGACCTTTCACAAATAACGTATACAATTTTTTTAGTATGTGTTCTGAATATCGAAACGAAAAACGGATGTGGAAAAATATTGATGGTCTGCAGGACAGTTTTTCCGCTGCAGAAATATGTATGCAGACATACACAGTTTTTAAAAATTTTACTGAATTTGTACATCATCCTTAAGTAAAAATCAAATTTAAGACTACAATTTACAGTACAAATTGCATGGTACAGACACTAATAAAGCATAATTGAATAATAACTGCACTACTCTAAATATTTTAGCAAAGCATTTTAACATAATAAACAGACATATATTCAACTTCATGAATTTGACCCTGATTAACCTTCCAGAATAACTACATATTAACAATGGGGGGAGCACGCATTCCGACTGTGGAGATTGTGGACCTGTAGTCAACCACGAAATTATAACGTGATAAACTAATTGCTCTTATAATATTTCTTATTAGTAATTATTAATTGTGTTTATATCAGTTGAGTGAGTGAGTGAGTGAAACAATTTGTAACACTGACTAAAATGAGACACTTTGTAGGCCAGACAAAGCGCAAATGTGTTTAATTGAGACAAAAAGCTGACTCATTTAATATTAACACTCAATATGAGACTGTAATACCAAACACAATATACTACTAATGATTGGATGGTTTTTATTTCAGTCTCAGCTTCTTGTCGCATTTATGTTAATGCATGGCAATGCATTACATTGCACATCTATCTTTAAATACTGAAAATGGTTTTGTACCAGAAACAGAGAAAGACTATTTAGTGCGATCGTAATTACAGCGCTAACTAACTAAGTATATATTTTTCAGCTTTTCTGATATTGTTATTATTGTTCCTTTCATTTCAATACTCTCTAAATATCAAATAAAATAAGGCTGACTGAACTAAATGCTCAGGCATTAATAACACAAATATATGTTGTACGTTGTAATGTTCGTTGTAATGTTTTTACTTTGTCAAGTAAAGCCGGTGTAAAGTTCATTCACTGCTGATTTGGGGCTTCTTCCTTTTTCACAATATAACTTCATTCCTGATTTTCGTTATTTTGGTATGTCAATTATAAATTTACAGACTGTTGACTGTAATTTTTTTTAGATTTCAGATTTTACCGTCACTAAGATACCTTGTGCGAAGGGAAACAACAAATAACATCTTATTCAACGATTACTTAAATTTATTTTCAATTCCATACACACAGTGGAGATTGATCATTTGTTTGAATAACATTTTTAGGTTTCTTGGCGGACACAACATTTTCAGTCGGGTGCACAGTCGATTGATATAGGCGTTTTCTAACAATGAAGACAATTCTTGGTACATATGGTTCCGGTATAGTAGATGAAGTTATTCAAAAGCTTTTCGAAGAGCCAGCACAGCTCACAGAGGATGAATAATGGATATTTCTCTTTCTTCCTAATATGGGGACTTGAGATTCGTTTAAATATTGAATATGACATTCGAATATGACTCTTCCATGACATTTGAATTCAATATTTACGATAAATACATGAAAATGTTTACCTCGGTATACTTGTAACAATTGACAAATCATATGTGATATTTAAAAGGACTATGACGTTGATTGAAGTTAAACGATTTTGATGTACTCTTATACAGATGTTGCAAATAAAATTTTCGGCTGTCAAAAAGCGACCATATAATTTATCTGGCAGCTCCCTTTTGAGAGGATTGTGCAATTATATGAAGAAAAATGTTGAATTTTTGGTGAGTTCTTCTATTTGACGCTTTTAATGCCGTTATCCAAAAATCTGGATATTAGAAATAATAAAAATATTACATCAGTACAAGTTATATTATGTGGTTGTATTGTGCAGATAATTAATTTTCAGAATATTTGGTATTTAGAGAAGGAAATTGTCGCCAAAAAAGTAATTTTTCTTGTCTTTCAACTGGGATATTTCCATACAAAAATTTGCATCCGATCGGCGAGACAATGGGTCGTTTCAGTGCATTCTCGTTTCATTGGAAAGGTTTTTTTACAAACATTTTTGGTTTATTTTGTACAAAATAATCACACACCATGGAAAGATTTAATAAGCTACATATTGACATTTTATAACCACAGTGTCAATTTTTGCAGTGATTTTGTATTTAGTGATGACAAATGGGATTATTGTACCTATTATCTGTTTTTTCTGAGTTTGTAGCTACTAAATATAAAGATAATTGCAAAGTTAAACTGATTTTATTTATTTATTTTCAGATCCCAACTGGACTGCCTCATCCTCTTCTTTCTAATTTCGGCTGTAGCTCCACTATAAGACTGATGAATGTTCAGAATAAAGGGTATTTTGAGCAAAATTCAAAGCGATTGACTTCTTTTATACCTTGCAATATGTTTGGGCCCCATGACAATTATTTTAATCTGCAGGATAGTAATGCACTTCGTCGATCCAATCATATTATCTGTTGTAAAATCATATCTAACCTAAGTAGTAATCTGAAGCATTTAATTATAATATTTGATGTAAGCCTTTTAAGGGAATGTTGTGAATCAATAATGTATATCTTTACTATAATAGTTGATAAAGATGACTGAAACAACTGTAAAATATATTGCAGATAAATTGCGGAGTATTGGCAGTTTGGAAAATTATTCGGTACGGTACTAGAAAGTCAAATGGCCAATCGAAGAAAACAGGTAACATTTCGATTCGAAACGAATTCAGTCTAAAATCTATAGGGATGCAGATGTTGTCAATAAAATGTCCCATCGTCAAAAACCTACACATGTAATTCATCTGACAGCTCTCGTGGAAGGATTCTTAATAACATCATGAACAAGAATTTAGCCTTTTGGGTACGTACTTTTATTTTTTGCTTTCAAAACTGATCTACAAAATTGCAGACTATACGAAAATCGTATATCATGATTATTTACATAATGAAATAAATTATTTTTAGCAAATTTTGTGCATAGAGAAGCAATTTGAAAATCAAAGACAATGCTTTGCAAACAAATTATTTTGGGACTGACGCGGAGAAAGTCGCTTTTTCTGTTTCAACTTTTACATTTCCTAACAAAACTTTGTATTTGATTGACAATACAATGGTTAGTCTCATTACATTGAAAGCTTTTGTGATTAGTAATTTAGCTTTTTATAAAGATGTTGACAGGAGAAACTAGCAAGTGCATTGCTACATTCTATGATCACGTTGTCAATTTCGCTCTTACTTTGATATTATATTGGACCTATAAATGTGATAATTACAAATATTGTTCGCTTTTTTCTGAATAGCCACTATAATAATAACTTATAAAAGTTGTAAAACTAAACTTATTTTTTATATTTTTTTCAGATACGGGGTCTCATCCTTCTAATTGCGACAATAGTTGTGCCAAAAGACTTATCGATGTACAGAACATAGCGTGTTACGAGCAACATTCAAAGCGTGTTACTGCCTTGATACCGTGCAATATGTTTGACCCTATGCCCTATGGAAATCATAATTCGGGGGATAATAGTATGATTCCTGTACTGCCGACTGACTCAAAAGCCTCAGCCATAAACCGAAGGGAACCGAGTGGAACATTTAGGAACTGGGAACCCGTTGATACAGTTTTTCTACTTTTTGGATTTGGCAAGTCTGTTACTTTGGGTGCTCTTCGTTTGCAATGAATAACTGTACACATCAGTTAGTGAAGATGTCAGTAAATGCCATAGATGAAATATTTCTCCATGGAATTTGGTACACACAAAAATCACATCGCGCACAATATACACAGGTTTGACTATTTCTCTAACTACCTATACAACTTAGTCAACACATATTTAGCCTAAATACCGCAACAACTCATCAGATTGACTGACATATTTAACTATACTACTTATATGTATGATTCATATAAATTCATTTTTACTCTAAATGAATTAGTCTCTTTCAATATTTCAGTTTGACCGTATTCTTCCTAGAACATTTGGAACAAAATATTTGCAAAACGGCTGATGGTCTAAGTGTCCCTTGAAGTACTTAAATTTATTTGTATCTACAAAACAATTGTGAAATCACAATAATATTCCAACAAGGGACAATGATTGTTCAATATATTGGACTCATTGTCATAATTTTCCAGATTGGGTTTTGTTGGTCGCAACCCACCAAAGAAATTGAAACGGACAAACAGGAAGTTTCGTCTCAGAACGATTACCTAGAGCAATGGTCCAAAGCCTTCATTCAAATTCATGAGATTCCTCACTGCCAGGTAAGTTTTTCTCAATTTTTTTTCAGAATTTACCAAAAAAAGTTTCTTCAAATTATTATTAGCAATTATTGCTTTGATTACGCGTCAGGTACTGCTAAATTTACGGCTTGTTCTGACGGATTAACCCGTTTCCTACTAAAATATCGCTGTTAATTGTGGCATAAGCTCTGCCGAATTAGTTACATCGATTTTCTTTAAAAAACTTAAATTACTTTTGAAAAATGTTAAACATTTCAGGATGTGCCGGAATTAACAGAAGAGGAAGAATCAATCAGCAAGAAATGTATGGATTCTACAAATGAAAGTATTTTGTGTTCTAACATTTTCCTGTTCAGAACAATTAGGGATATGTGCAAATACTTGTAAGTCCTTTCGTATACAAAATATTCAGTGTAGGTATGTGCAGTTTAATCAAAACGGATATGCTTACAATCATTGTATATATTTATTTATTACATTAGCGTTGACAACAAGGATGTTTTTACAAATGCTGCTATTGAAGTAGTTAATGAAATCGGGCTTGAAGATTTTGGACCAACGCCATTGAAAGAAATGTATGCAAAAATGGAGAATGCCACTAAAGTGGAAATACCTGATCTAATCAAAATGGACTTTGCCGAATTATTAATGGATTGCTTCGACAAAATAGCAACTAAAGCTGGTTTTACGAAACAGAAAAATGACAATTGATGAATACCTGGTTTACTATATGTTCTGATACATTAGTCCCAATCTCACAATAATATTAGGTAACGTCAAAATTGCACACAATCGGTACACATAAACTTATTATAATGATTCTGATCTAAATAAATATTCGAAAATGATTCGTTCACTTAAAATCTGAAATCTTCAACCTATTTGCTTAATTAGCTTGGTATAAAATTTTAACATATCGTATTAAAAGTTGTGTTAATTCTAAAAATGAAAGTATATAATAACAAAGATGAGAGTCGCGCATTTTGCGATGTAATTGCAAAAAGTAGTTCGCTACATTGATCTGTTTATCTCAAACGTTATCAGAACAAGATACAATATAGTATCAGCATCAACACTAATACGCGTAACATCACGCAAAAATAAACCGTTATCACTTTATTACCCATATTCACAAGGTTTCCACAAGTAAACAGTAATATGCATAATCATAATGTTCTATGTATTATTGAAGCAGTATACATTCACTGCAAACATCTGTTTGTAAGTAAAATTGATTCCAAATTTAAAACCTGATTTCCATTTGCTGCTACAAAAACACTATCTAAATGTTATATTTATTTACAGAAATGAAGTCCGGCATCTATTTTCATATTATATTATTGTGCGCCTTTTCCAGTATCTTCAGATCTACCTTAGGTATGAAGGTAATATGAATTACAAGTATATTTAATAATGTTTCAATTTTAATATTCATCATTGTATTTAATTATTTCTCTCTCTCTTTTACTCCTGATGATTTTAGGACTCAAGTGTTACGTTTGTACTGTGCAGGACAAAACTGTCGATAATGTTATTAAATGCCAGCAACCAATCATTAACGATTTGATGGACTGCTCCAATGCGGGTGACATTTAACATTTGATATGACAAGTTTAACATTCAATGATTTACCTTGGTTATTTGGTTATAAAAACTTTTCGGTACCATGTGTGCTACAATTTTCATATTTCAAATCTTCCGCTTTATAAATTTCAGACAAATAGAAATTGTAAATCCAAACCTGACATTTTTAATGGTGTATCATTCTTGGGCATTTTAATTTTCAGATTTCAATGTGGCATGTACGATGATATTTAAGGGCAATAAAATCCACAGTCGTGGTTGTCTACCAGAACAAAGTCTGCCGCTACCTGGTGAACATTACGCCGTTAATCAGTGTCAACCTGTCAACAGTGCTGACAAACATGGGTACTTCTTTTGTTCTTGTAACCTATTTGATGGTTGTAATGGAAATTGGACATATGAAAATTATTGATATTAATATTCTTAAATGCCATTTAAAATTGTTGAATGTGTGATAGTGAAGAATGTTTGACTTCCAATAATGATTAACAGTTGCAAAGTTTCACTGCATTAATAAATAACAACTGTACTTCCTCACACTATATATTTGTCCGCATATTGTTATTGTATCAAACAAAAATGTTAAAAATAACCGACAACAAATCCAAAATAAAAATTGATTTCCTAATATTAGTCTTATTAGTTTGCTAGTCTGATTTCTTAGTAAAAAATTATTCACAACCGGCAATGCAATTTGGACTTCCTATCTTCAAGTGTTTTGCAAAAAGCTAAAAAGCTAAAAGCAAAAATGCTTTAAGATACACGTCTATAAAATTAAACCTACGCAAACCCAACAATCTAGAAATAAGTTTAACTTTGTATTAGTTTTGTGTAAATCCAAAATCGCACACTTACACGCGTTAAAAAATTCATAAAAAGTATGCCATTGCAGGTAGTTTCATTTCTTATGATATTCCCATAGATGAATTCCAAACAAATGAGCAAGAATAATAATTTTGTTTTTACACACACAAAAAACAATAAACAATAAGATATTATTTGCACAGGAACAAAGCCTGGCTGATGACATTGTTATTCTGGTGATACGCTTTCTGCCAATGTAGGATGCCAAAAGTAATGAAAGCATGGTTAAACAAATAAGCAAAATCGAATGTAATGATAAGATTGTATTTTGTTATCTTTAACTTTGTTGTCATATTCACTTACCATACCATATCATTTTTAATGTATATCGCATAACAGGTACAGATTACCGGTGATCCCATAGTGTAGTTTACATAGTGAATAATACTCATCGTCAAAATCACATCGTGAAAAAATTCGTAGGCCCAAATTATACATAGTCAAAAAATTGGTAGTCTAAAAAATGCATATGATACAAACTTGTAGTAGATAAAAAAAAATTGACTAGATTATGCAGGACATTGATATACAAATCAAATGTTTCACAGCTACATGTAAATGCACATGTAAATAAAAATAGAAATATTTATCTACAATTATTTGGAGGTGCACTAAGTATACCTTGCCTTCTGACTGATTTCAATTTGATAATTTATCATTTTGGCTAATTACAATTTTTTGTTTACACAAGCAATGAAAATAAAAATACGATGTAATACGATGAATATGATTACACACTATGTATTTTTTGAGACTACGAATTTTTTGACTATGTATAATTGGGGCCTATGAATTTGTGCACGATGTGATTTTAACAATGCATACTCATAACTATGTATATGACACTATGGGACGACCGGTTACCATAGGTACAAAAATAAATGCAATGTAGATAACACATTCTCGTAACATGTTATGCTAACGTCTTTTTTTCAGTACAGCTAATCCTTTTTTTAAATATCATATAATTTAAATATTCAAATTTAGATATCAATTACTGTCTAAATTACCATTCACCCTTTTTGAATTTCATATGTAATGTTTATCATCAATATTGGCTAAAAATTATTTACAGGAAATAATATCTCTACCTATAAAGTTTTAATAGGAATTTTGATGAAAAGGACTCAATTGCCTCAAAGGAACGGAAGATGCCCTTTTGCTGCTGATAATTATAATATGATATAACTAGTTGTTATATGATGGAAATGTATTTTTCCTAACCATGAGACAAAGTCGGCAATAAAAACCTAGTGGATTATCGTTTATACCTTATTAATAAAAAGAACAAGTTTATTTTGAATATCAAAACTAATCGTAAATATTGTCTATAAATTGTTTTAATAGAGTATTAGTTATGTCTTTACTGATCCAACGAGACACATTTTGTACACTATTATTGTGAAGAAGATATTAAATACATTTACCTTTCCTAACTAAACTAACAACTACATTTCTAATTGTACCACAGTATGAGATTTTAAAGCTGCAGTGAACAAACGAGACAGACTGTACTGTAAACAATTTGAATGCGCTTTTTCAAATTTCTGTAAATTGATTTTATTGTTCATTTTTTTAAATCATCGAAGTAAATCATGCTAAATCAATATTCATTTAAAGTTTTAAAACATAATCACAAAATACAACTATAACATAAAAATAGTTCAGCAGAATACGTAAGGCGCATTGTTCTAGTATTGATTTTTTTGTAATGAGTACAATTACTCGGTACAATTATTACCATACATTTTCACATTAGTACTGTCTGCAAAGCCTAAAGAGGCTGCATGAGCAAAATAAAATGTCTTATCTTCTTTGGAAATTTTAGGCGTTTTGGAATAAAGAGCCCAACCAACTTGTCCGGTTTTGAAACAATTAATTTCAAACATGAAATTTTCATTCACGGTGCTGTAATACGTCAATGTTTCTTCGTCTAAATAATTAAAAGCAAAATTTTCAATTATGTAAAATTTATAAAATAATTCACTCATAGATAACTCATCATTATCTTATAATACATCACAGAATGATCACTGTTTATTAAAAGAGGACTTACGAAATTTTTGATTCGCACTGGTTACAGAACATTGTAACTGTCCAGGGAAATCTTTAGAAGCTTGACAAGTGTAATTAGAAGTAGCATTTTGGAAACCATAAAACTTTCCAAATGCTAATCCATTGTCATCAACATTTTCTACATCCGCCCGCAAACACATTTTTTTCAAACCTTTATTCTTGTTCTCCCTTAAAACTCTTGCTATTTTATGCTGCATTACGTCATTTCCAAATACTGCGTAAAATTTTTCCGAAGGTTTCCCATCTGGGGTCAACTAAAAATACACAAGCAGCACAAAATTAAAAAATAAAGAAACTAGCGACTTAAACTTAAAATACAGTAAACACTGAGATGTGCCTATATATTGAAGATGAAGCCGGTAGCATCATAGATTGTTAAAAAATACAATGAAAATGTAATTACCGAACTGAGATCAAATGGCACTGCACTTTTTGGTAAAAAACACAGCTTAACAAACGTATTATGTTGACTATCAATTTCCACTGTTATACCTTCTTGCAACAAAATTATCAAAACTGGCAGAGTGTGGTGTAAATGCATGTTTTCTAGAAATAGTTTAATGTAAATTGAAATAAATATTTAGTTAAGTCCCAAGCGACTAGTAGTGGTCTTTATATTACTAAACTTTGTTTGGATAATGTGTTTAAGTGAATGGCATCTTTTTGCATAAATAAGTTGATATTTATACTGACATTGTCTCGCACATCTCACACACGTTACTTAATTGTTAGGTTAAAATCCAATTCATAAAACATACATAAATCAAGAAGGTTTAAGGCATAAACAATCATTTACTTCTGGTATTAAATACATTGCATCAGAATAAAAACCATAATATAACTACTTTATACTGGCTTAGATTAGCCAAGCTTACATTTATTTATTATTGGACACCTCTGCAGAAAAGCGACTCTCCACCAATGACGTGCGCCACTTAAGCGAAGCATGTTATCGAATTCATGCGTATTTTAGGATATGACGTATACAGATTAGTTTATTATGATCAAGAAATACAAAAGATGCAAAGCTTCAAACAAATTTACTATAAACTTGTAGACCATTCTCACTCACGCTAAAAACGTTTAAGCTGCAGCATGCAATGTACTTTGTAATGTACGAAAATAATCCAAGCCAAAGTTATAGTAGTATGTATACAACTTTGAAAAATAATATCAACTAAACAAGATAATAATATGTATGCGATTATATGTGATAAATAATAAGATGTGTTGTTCGTGCCTATTATTAACCTGTCGTGGTTGACTGCACATTCACAAAGCAAGTGTGAAGTCTGCAAAGATCTTCCTACGTGTGTGTGCGGTCAACTAAGACGTTTCATCTCGTGGAATTATTTGTTCAAAGTTATTTGCTGAATTAACTGGAAGTTTTATCATACAGGCGAACTAAGATGATCGTTGTCGATGCAGCAGGATTTGTTTTTAAATATTTACTATATTCGTTTTTGTTACACGATCGCATTTTTCCTCATGTCGCAAATCATGTAAACGTGTGTAGTGCTTGAAATTATTTAACTTACAATTTTCTTACAATAAATGAACAGTCCTTGAATATTATCTAATGAACAAAAGATTGACATTTTTATGGATCGGTCTAAACTTCGTGAGTGGATGGTGGTGGCCGGTGTGGTATTGTAGCTTCAGGAGTACTTATAACTTGTTGTTGAGCTTTTGTTGTGTGGCAAGTTTTCCTTGATCATTATCATTTTCTAAAGTAGTACTTTGAATGGACTATACTATACTGTTTTATTTAATGACTATTGATAACTTGAAAACACTAAGAGAGACATCTTCATTCATCATTTATTAACACGTACATAATATGTGAAGTAATACAATTTTAATAAAAATACACCTACGGTTAAATCGTCTCAAGAAAAAATATTGTGCTTAATTCTCGCATTCTCATTCATTTAATGAAATGTTTGTATTTGATAAACGCAAAAAGAAGTATTGCTATTAAATATGTTTACAAATTGTTTTAAGTAATACATGAAAGTGCTTATTATCTGTATTTGCTTTGTTTACAATTGTCTCTGTCAGCGTATAGCTACATTCTTCTTTGGGATATAGACGAAAATAGTACAAACTACAAAGCAAAATCCTGCAGCAAATACCGCAGTGGAGAAGAATTGGCACAATGAAATAATTTTTATTCATTAATACATGATATAATTCGCAAATAATTTAAATTTTAAAAATAATTTTCCAGTATTTAAATAATTGTAGTATTTTTCAGGTTTTCAGTCGCACAAATATTACTAATCTGCCATAATGGTAGCATTATTGTAACAGAACTCAGTTTTTGCACAAGTTTTTGAAACCGTTTGATTAAGTTACTAAAAATATTATCAGAAATCAACTTCAAATAATAAAAATGGAATAAATGGATAAGCAAAGATAACCAATAATTTTTTTGAAAAATTACACTTGTAAAAGCTGCTTTGCTAGACATTTGGGAATGGCAAATAACACATATATTTTGTTTCTCACAGGCCCGTAGCCAGGATTGAAAGTTGGGGGTTGGGGGGGGGGGGGTGCTAAGCGGGTCACAAAACCATTTTAAGATTATTTAAGATTAAATGCTCTTATTCACGCAGAGCAAGATAGAAATAGAGCAAGATGTAAGCTAAAATGAACCAAAAACACATACATTACGGGTCTAAAAAACTTAAATACTTCCAATAATTTTGATACCCTGCAGGATTTCAAAATTATATTGCAACATACACCTGTAAATTATGAATTCACTGAAATTTCCAGCAAGACTGGTTTCGGTATAATCTGTACGAAAATAAAAGCAACGCCATCTTTGACATCATAAGCGGATACCAGTATTATTATTCATTAGTTCATAATAAATGTACAATTAATACATAAATTAAATAGGTACATAAATTTGTGTATAATTTAGACAGGTTGTAGTTTTATAAAGGCTTAGAAAACTTAGAAAACACATGTTCGGGTTTTAAAATCCACTCACTTTGAGAACATTGTTGAATAGAGGATATTTATGGGGCATTGAAATGATTTGGTTATATTCAAATTTTGAAACTGTACACCACACAGTTTTACATCTAGTTATGAGCATAATGTAATTGCCTTGAAAATAATAATCGCATTATGGCAAATTATTATAATTGTAACAATAATGCGTAATGTGAAAGTTTAGTTTATCCTTTCATTGCAATTCGTGTTTGGTTCTTTTAATGAATAAAAGTTTTCAATGGATAATTACATTTTATTGTGATACAATATTATCAGTGTATATCTTGCACAATATCACAAGGACAACTACAGCTAACATGAAGTACCGTAAATATGTCAATATTACGGAAGTATTATATGAAATCGATGCTAACCTATAACTTTCAACAACTGCCATTTCAACTAAAACCTGATTTGTGGAACTAGAAAATGTCATTATGGAAAATTGTAGCAGACATGAAAGATGTTTCACCTCAATTTAAGCTCAAGAGTATTAATCAGGTAATACTTTATCGGTACATTGCTTTTTCAATCAGGTTGTTGACAATACCTTTTGCGACACCACAAACAAACGCCAATGTTGAATTATGTTTTTTTACTTTCTAAAATTCTAACGTGGGCATTTAATTTTGAAGCTGAATTTTATTAACTCTTAAATGTTATAGATGAAATTGACAGTTTAAGTTGAATTTATACTTGATGAAGTATGTTGTTAAAGCGGATTCTGTCAATTTTTGTGTCACTCGAAGCACATAAACCGAAATGACCGATTTTAGTAAAATTTAGAGCATATAAACCAAACTGTTCGATTTTGAAAGAATTGGACCCAGAGCAAAATTGTCGATTTTGATGCGATTGGGACTTATTATACCTAACGATCAATTTTATATCAATAGGAGTGTTTCACAAATATAATAATAATTTTACTGTTTTTAGAATGAGTTTTTAGAAAATCAGATGTGGAATTTTATTTGGACAAAAGCGGAATTTACATTTTTTACCACAATTTGATTATTGTATGTTTTTACAATGCCTCTGGAACCGCTGGACTGACCTTAGTAATCAACGAACTTACAATTAGTTTCAATATAGCCATTTTACATATGCGTATCAAATTCGGTTTGCTTTATCCATTTATCGAGATACACAAAAAGACAAACATATATATGCTCTATAAGTACTTGTGAGGTCTAATGGTTATTGCAGAAAATACGTTTTTCTAAAAAAAGCAATGGAGAAATTTTTAGAATGGTACATAAGTAAAACCACTATAGTTTGATCGCGATTTCTATTTCGTAAATTAAATGCGTTTTGTAAAAAATATAATTGTAATATTTGATGACGATTTAGTTGAAATTTTTTACCCGTGCATAGCTAACTAAAAATGTTTCTGTCTAGAACATTACTGCTATGTATTTTATTTGCGTTTACTTTACGAAATTGTGAAGTACACGGACGGTAATTTAAATTTTTCACACTTCAATAAATATTTTCTGAGCTACAAAAGATAAAAATAAATATTAAATTTAACTCCTGATAATATATAGTGAAATTAATTTTAATTCGTTTAACCAAATTCTCATTACTTAAGAAAATTTTATAATTTTCACAAAAAATCTGGTTTTATAATTTTTAGGGGTTGGGGAAGGACCGTCATTAGGAGACGACCGCTACACAACGATTATGAGGACAGTTACGAAGACAGTTTTGAAAACACGGACGAATCGATGGAGCGACCCCATTCACGGTTAGCTTTCGAATCGATGTTTAAAATATCACAATTTAGATGCGACTGTATTTCCAAACACGTAAAGAAATGCTTACATTTTTGTCAAGCCTATCCAACTTATAAGGCCGTCACTATTTTAATTTTTGTAAATGTATATCACTTGAAATCGTGAGAGCTTTTATGATATTCATAATGTTTATTAATAAAAAGATAATGAATTTTTTTAATCACAGATAGAGAAACATAATGGCAAAATTAAAAAAAAATATGTTTCTGAATCTGTGAATAATTTGTGCAAAAGGTTCCGAGGCACATTTTTTAACGACTCATTCAACAATTTAATTTGTCTACATTTTATTGTGTGTTATATGCCTATGAGATAAGGCGACACTACGTTACAAACCGGAACGCTTATTTGAAGAATTCTGTATTTCTCACTGTCGTTCGACATTTTTATTATGAATATGAAAGACTACTGACTCAAGTTTACGGAAATTTTAGTTTAAGCGTCGATAGTCATTTCATTTGATGATTTTTAATATTATTAATCTTTGTACGCTAAACTACGAATTGTTATTATACAACTTACGAATATTCCTTAGTTTTCCAGCCTCTCAGTCAAGCTTGCCTATACATGTCAGCGTATACAGTAACTGACCTAAAAATTTATTTAACCGGTACATATAATACATTTCCCGGTTCACATTACTATATTTCTAGATTAGATAGAATTATTGCAATCGCCCACGGTGTGCACTTTCCAAAACATACCAACTTGCAAAACGTTGCAGAGTAGTCAGATGGATCTATGACTTTTTCTTTGTCATTTAAGACATCGCGAAATTTGCCAGTGACAAGCTGATTGTGATCGCAAGGGAATCTCAGAATAGAACAGAGTACATATCCCTTAAACCACTCACTCCGGCCCTAATATTGTAACTACTGTACTATCCGCGTGCCATATTATATGCTCCCGAATTAATTTATTCGCGGAAGAAATCATTAAGGTGTTGCACACCCTTTTTTACCTTGGAAGAAAGAGTGTATTTACCGTTTGCATGCTTCTTAATTTATTGCAAGACTAAATAATTTATTACTTAAGATTTGACTGTGTTGTAGTATAAACTACTTAAACAAAAGTACAACAGACCGAATGCTCTTTGATTAGAACCAAAATACAATTCCTATAAACCTTCCACTGCAGCAAAGCTAGATACAACATACCCTTTTATAGCCGCATTGGCCGAATTGAGATATTTTTGGAAATGTTTGGGTCGTGTCGTTTTAAAACACTTCAAAAACTAATCCGGGCTTTTGTGAACCCCATGAATAGTCTTCACTAATACATAAATATATAAGTTGTTAATTACAACATTCGGAAATTCACATCGTTTAGGTTTTAATTACTAGGAAGCAATTTTCATTTTCCTATACGGAAGAGAATGCCATTCAGAATGCAAAGGTACTCAATTTCAACCAACAGTTTCTGACAAAGCTCTCCTAAATAGTTTTCTCCTTTTGCAAATGTTATGAAGAGAATATTTGTAGGACATTTACAATAGTTATTGCCAAAATAATTGTTGATGGAAAACCCGTTTATGCGATTAATTTTAATTACAGGGGAATTAAAATTGTAAGTAGGGAAGTTAAGTGCCCATCGGACTATCTGTTCAATGCTTTTTACATCCAATGGGCGTATAGCGAAAAAGCTCTTCCACTTACTAGAGTGGAGCCCTGCGTGTACAAAATAAATATGTACTGTGAATTTGGTGGAATTGTTACATTGGGAGGAGAGGCGCGAGGCACACCTGGCACTTCTGACCAACATAGAACCGGAAGAGTCTCAAAAATCGAATACTGGGTAACAAATGGTAAGATTTACAGGATTCGAATGTATGGGACCTTTCGTAGTGGTGACTGGACGACTTCACAATGGCAGCATGGAGATAGAGTAATGCACACTATCCAATGCCCGGCTGGGTATGTACTGATTTTAACATAAGCCTTTTTATAACAATTATATTTTTAATAATAATATTCAGCAATTGATATTAAATACCAAAATACACTTAAATAATGGGATATTTGCAATTTAACACTAAATGTCCATGAGGTTGTTTGTGCAAAAAAGTTTGTCCAAAAATTCAAAATTTGCAAAATTGTCAAAAAAGAGTTTATATCAGTTCATTGCCACTCACAATTTGAAATAGGTATTATTATGAGCATGCAATAATTTCTTACTTCGGCTATAAGTTATGTTTTTGTAGTCTTGGGTGTATGTTTTTGTCTTTTCAAACTCTGATGCGATTAACATATTTAAATTGAAAGCTTGTACATTTAATTTTATTGATTACAAAGCATGTATTCCCTTTCCAGAACAAAATATTTTTTTTATTCTACAGGCAATATATGTACGGGCTGGGAGCAGATTTCGTCAGTAAGACCATATACATTTGATATATTCGAATAGTAAAAATATATATTTAAAAACATGTTTTATTATTTATATGCTAATTATAATTTATTTACGAGAAATTTTAAGTTTAAGATTTAAAGTTGAATGAATATGTTGATATATCGACTGAAAACTAATTTTCTATTTTCGCAACGCTATTTGTTGGTTCGCATTTGAAAAATACATTTGTGCTCTTTCGAAAAGTGATAATAAACATATATGCTTGCACAAAAGCGTGCATGCATTTGTATATGAAATAATGTAAATGAGCTCAAAAATCATAAAACGCTTTAATCAATGCACAAGCTGTGAAAAAAATCAGTTGCATTTATTAATATTTGTGATTGGTTTATTTTTATTTAACCAATCACCTGATGGGGATTGTTACTATAGTTTTTTTATTCAGTACATTTCCAAAATCTTTAATTTTTTACGCAGTATTGTAGAAGCTCTAGTCAGAATTGTGCTCAGTGATACAGGCTTATTGCTTATGTTTGCAGTAAACCAATGTGAATTGCAAATGTCAGTAATATTTTGATCGACGCATAAATGTCCAATAAAATCTAGAAACACAAACATACTTGTGAAACTTTTGAGATTAATAGACTTAGGTTATATAAGTTTCTGAATTCAATTTAATTAAAGTTCAAACCTTTAGTTTTGTGCATTGATTGCGTGATATATTAGGAAAATTGCCCACTAGGATAGGTAATCTACTATAACAGTTTTCTTTAAAGATAAATATGTAAGACAATTTATATATCTGATGATACAAAAATATAAAGGACGTGTCATTGATTAATCCTATAATTGAAAAAAATCACAAGTTTGATAAATAAATCATTGGCACATATTAAATCTCCTCGTTAAAGTTTGGATTAGTGACAAAGTTTTTCTGTTGCCAAAATGATAACTTAAGCGTCAATCAAGGTGCCATAATAAATTCAGCAGTAAAAATGAGTAGAGCAACCGTCATAGTCATCCCGTAGGATAAATCAGACAGTATGAGTCATTTCTTGTAGGCTAATAAACTAATTACGTACCGAATATAGATTATAGATATGAAGCGAAATATACTTGAATCGAATAAACCAAGCATGACAATAATTTTAAATGTTTTTGCTAACTGTACACACTGTTTTCACAGACCGAAGCACCAGATAAATGTATTTACTTTATAAATGTTTTTAGAATATTAAAAATATTAAATATTATGTTGTTTTTATCAGATACCAACCTTACACCGGATTATATGTTCAAATTGAGGCCGTATTGCAGAGTAAATTTTGGGGACTAATATTTTCGGAAACAATCTCATTAACTCAATAACATAAAAAAGCGAATTTCTTAATAAATAATATTAAAATACGAAATAACTTTGTACCAACATTTCCCTTTACGTTTATCATTTTTATGAAAAATGTCTTCGCCTTTAGGAAAAATACAAAAGCTTCAAAATGGAAATAAACTTGAAATATGTGTGTATATTTTGTAAAATAGAAGTCTATATTAATATTGGATAAACACTTATTTATTATAATATTATATTTATAACACTATGCACTTTAGGTCAATTTTCAGTTATAGTTGCCTAATTTCCATTTTAACACTAACCTTATCGAAGCGTACAGGTATCCAACATTGAAATGCAAGAGTGCACAGAAAGAAAAATATATGTATCACTTGAAGAATCCGTTCTTTTTTGGGTAAGCATAAATATCACAAATTAAAAAACAATTTGATTTTGCAAATACTGCCGGAGAAGAATTGACACAATAAAATAATTCTCATTGATTTATGCAGTAAATTCGTAAAACAACAATTTCAGGATTTCGGCTGCATAAATATTGTTATACAGCACAAACAAAGCATTATAGTATCAGTACTCAATTATTGTACAAGTTTCTCAAAACGCATACAAATTACTACTATAATTATTCGCAAAAATATTTCAGAAAATGGAATCAACTACAGAGAATGGAAATGAAACCGCAAATATTCCAACAATCTATTTTGCCAGATACAGTTTGATGTTTTCAATCTGGCTAAGAGGCCAAAAAATGACAAAAGTTGCCAATTAATAACTAATTAGTTAATGTGAAAGTATAATAAATAAAAATTAGGGACATGAATAAAAATCGTGTATAATTTAAACAGATTTTATAATGGCTTAGAAAGATTGTTTTCCTGTGTATGTAATTTAAAATCCACTAAATTTGTGACAATTTTTGAAAAGAGAATATATATTAGACCTTGAAATGACTTGGTCAGATGTCAGTTTCGAAACTGTACACCACATGTTTTACCCCTACTTATAGAATTCAAAAAAGCCTGGCTATCTGGCTTATCGCTCAATTTGACCGGGGGGATAAAAGTTGATGAAATGAATCAAATGTATGACTATTTTAGAAAAGTGTAATGCCAAACTCTTATATAACATAAAGCTTCCTAAAAATAAAAATAGGAACAAACATTGCTTCAAATTTGAAATATTTTAATTCTTTTCATCCATTGTAGACAGGTTTTTTTAAACTCTGGTTATGCAACTGATTGCCGTGATAATACAAATCACACTACGCTTCGATAAATTGTTATAACAACCCAATTTAAATGCTGACTTTAAAAGTTTAGTGCATTCAATTCATTGCAATTTGTTTTCAGTTTATTTTGCTGAATAAAATTTGTAATGGATAATTAACTGTTATTGTGATACAATTTTATCAGTGTGTATGTTGCATAATATCACAAGGACTATGTTACCTAACAGTTTTTTCATTTTTGTCATCAGAGTTGTCAACTTATTTTCTAACTGATGTTGTCAAATGAGTTTTCAATTGTTATTTCCAACTCTTTTGACAAATTTTAAACCAAATAAGTTTAATCGTCGTCGTCGAGATTTCGAATTACATGGCATACATTCGGACAGACATAACGTTCCTATAAAGTAGCTTTAGGTAGTAAAAATTGAATGTCATCGATTGACACCATTTTCGAACTTGTTATTTGTTGTGACCCAGCGTTCAAGCATGCAAAGTTTGAACGAATTGTGTTCATCCTTTCGTGAGTTATTGCAGTCGCCAACAGACGGACAGACATTAAACAGACGTGGCAACAATTCTCATAAAGTAGCTTACGTTAATTAATATACCACTACAGAACAGATATTTGTAAGCTTTGCTCCGAAACTAATTTTAATGATTCCCATGCCCACATTGATTGTTTCAGGTATACAGAATTGAGAGGAAAACACGAAATACTCAAAAATGAACGTGACCGTTTTTTTTAAATTTGTCTCATTATATGAAGCAAGCTATATAATATTATGAAGTATCATAGGCATCGAAATAAACATTAAGTACTAAGAGTATGTGTTAGTTATGTATACCTATGTATTCGACAGGCGAGTCCCTTGTTCGATTAATAAATACATACTTCCACGTTGACATCTTTTTTTTGTATTGCAAGCATTATTAAATTTTACACTGAAAATATGCCACGTTTACCCACCAATCATTGTGACTCGATGAGATATAAAACTATAGACAAATGTTAATGAAATCACAAAGTATTTTTTAGTACAAGGCTTAACTCTCTGTAAGATTTTTTTTAATACTTGCAACATTATTACTACTATATTATTTTCTTTTAGTATTTAGCAAGTATAAAAATCGAAAACTCCATATAAATAGTTTCGTTTGATTATGTACTGTTTAAAACTACGAGGCACAATGATAATTAAATTTGAAAAAATAGTAAACAAACAGTTCAATACCCATTTGTCACCTCACTGGAAGAGAATGAAAGCGAGTAATGTCATAAATAAGATAAGATTGAGGAAGTTCAAATTATTATAACACGAGACGGAACGACCACACTCTGATCACTTTCCAAAACTGCAGCAAATTTACAACAGTATATTGTCACCTTTGTTGCTAATATTAGTCTTCATCTGTACTGTTTTCGTCACAGTAAAATTCTTGTACATATTTTGCTAGGCAAAAAAATATTGGAGTCGGTGGGAATTGAATTTTCCGTTAGTATAAGCCCGATACTTCTAGGTCACATTAGTTTTGTGATAACACAAACAATATTATTATCTTTGCATCAAGTCAACGGTAGTTTACATCGTCCAGTATAATCTGAAAAATATCCATAAAATTTTAAACGCTACAACTACAATGGTTCTTATGGGTCTCTACATTTACACGACACTGTGGCTGACTGTATAGCTGATTTTATGCGGATGAATATATGTGTTATAAATTTTTGGCATTCTTTTGTAGCGTTCTTTATTCAATTCGAAAGAGCGAATATGATAATTTACGTCGGTTCAGTCGAGACAGTTATATGCTTGCGTTCGTGTTGTGTGTTACTAATAAATTGTACCGCTGGTATTTACTTTTTTGTCTGTTAAAGCTTCTAAATTATTTTAGTCTTAAATGATGCAAGCGGCATTTATCCTATAATCATCACTTTAGTTTTTAGGAATTTCGTGGTAATTTTGCATTTACCCTTGCGCATCAAGTATCATTTGCCCAAGTATATTTTTACTTGAGTAATCGTAATAATGGCAGAAGGACAGACGGACGTGCAGACAGACAGATATGCTCTATAAGACCTCGTGAGGTCTACTGGTAATGGCAAGAAACTAGTGTTTCTATAAACAATTGAAATTTTAATTTATAGCGACAAGGGCAAAATAATAAAAGATTTAATAGTTTGTTTGCGATTTCTTTTTCGCAAATTAAATGTCTTGTGTGACGACTTTATATTATTTTATATGGTTTTTAAATTCCAATGAAGGTCTAGTTGTAATCTTTTATCCGCGAGAAACAAATTAAAAATGAGTTTGTCCAATATATTAATATTATGTATTTTATTCTCCTTTAGTTTACAAAATTGTGAAAGTCATCGACGGTAATTTAAATTATTTAGTCACACTTCAAAAAAAATTCAAGGACACGAAAGAATAAATTTAAACAAGGAATTCGATTTTCGTATCATGTTTATTTTTAACACTTTAGAATATTGAGGTGCTAAAGAATTTTGTTCGCGGTAAAAGTAATCCTTGAAAATCGGATTCAGTATTGTGTTACATTTAAATCGCACAAATCTGTCATGTCATGATATATGTGGTTTATAGTAAATAAATTTTAATTTCGTTCAAAAATCATCCAATAACTTTTTTTTTCATTTTGCAATTAAATAACAGTTTTTTTACTAATCTATATTTTTTCTTTTTAGTTAGGAGCATTATGAAGTTTTCCTAAAAAAATGTTACTATAATTTGTAGCGGTTTGGGAAGGACCGTCATTAGGAGGCGACTTCTACACAACGATTATGAGGACAATTACGAGGATATGGAGGAAGCGTTGGAGCGACCCCAATCACGGTATGGTTTCCAATCAAAAACGTAGAACAAAAAGTGAAAGAAAAATATCAAACAGGAAAAATGAATATCGAGTCTATAATCATTTTCAGTCATCATAAATTATTTCCATGTTAGGTTCCCATATATAACGATTTGGCAAACTGGACCTTTAGCGTCTAGCTTTGGAGTTCTTGAATCCTACCCTTTATACATGGTAAAATACCTCAACTTCGAAGATATAAATGTTTTGACTGAAAGTGAGTACAGACTTGGGGTAAAATTTATCAGGCAACCAATTAAATATGGGGTATTGAGTCACAAGAGTTTTTTAGAAAAATGAAATACACTGTTTATTTTGGAAACTAAAATCTGATGTTTAAACTACCGCCACCACTAGTTGTATCTAGATAGAACCATGAGACATAGTGAGACAATATATAATAAATTTATAATTACAATCAAACTAATGAATTCAGAATAAAATTTGCGTAGCAATACCAAAAAGGTAATTATTTACCCGATAAAATTTACCCCGGATCTGTTTCCACTTCCAGTCAAAACATTTACATCATTGAAGATTGAAAAGATAGATGGTCAGCGAACAGTAAAGGCGGGAAGGCATAAGGTATCCTACCGGCAGTAGTAAAGGAATAGTAGTAATATCAAAGAATACTTTGAGAGATGCTAACAGATATCGGTGGCCCGCAATTCAAAAAACATACTTCATGAACTTTCCTATATTTCCACTTCGTGACAGAATTCTTGACTCTTAAAGAAACGTTAATTTATGCGAGAAAACCTACTCCTACAGGCAAAAAAAGCATATATATTTCAAAATTAACCTCATGTATGAGTGAATATATTGAAATGGATAGGTAGTTTGGCCTCATTACTAACACCCATAAAAAATTAATACGTTCACAAATAATAGCTTTTCAATAAATAACAGGCAAAACTTATAACCGTACATTACAAAGTACATTGCTAATCTTATATAATTGGTCAGTTTCTCAGACCAAGGTGTTTTAACACATCGGAACCGGCACCAAAACCCTACATAAAATAATTCTAATTATTCTTAAAATGACATATTATTTGAAGATCATTTAAGCTTTAAGCTGGAAAAGTAAATTACGTGGAAAGCAGGCAGAACGTTAAGAAATTTTCTCCTGTTTGAAATTATAGCTCCTTGCAGATTACGCAGATTATTAGTTCTTTGAAAATCTGTTTAAATGATTATTTTCTTTCTAGAGGCATCCATATTGCGAAGAAGGAAATAAAATGTACACAGGATTCTTATTTCAATGCATTTTACATTCAGTGGAGGTGGACCGATAAAGCTCTTCCAACTCCATTTGTTGACGTGGAGCCTTGTCTGTACAAAATAAATATGTACTGCGAAGCAGGGGGAACTGCTACACTTGGTGGAGATTTCGCAGAAACAATTGGCGTCTCTGACCAATATAGAACAGGAAGAGTCTATAAAATTGAATACTGGACAGTAAAAGCCAAGATTTACAGGATTAGAATGTATGGGACCTATCGTAGTGGCGACTGGACGACTTCTCAATGGCAGCATGGAGATAGAGTAATGAACACCATCGCCTGCCCGGACGGGTATGATTTTAACCTCCGCATACCGTAAATTTTAAGAACGGGCTAAAACCGTGCATTAATCAAGCGGTTTATGTACAGGATGATTTTTACCTCAGTGGGGCAATTCGTGCTGTTGAAATTTTTCATATTATTTGTTCCACGTAGATAGAACTTCCTTTAATACGTATATTATACTATATCATTTAAATTCGTGATGGTGGGCAAATAATTTGATAAATCAAGAAACGAAATACCCAAAACCCTGGGTTTTGGGTTTTTGTTTTTGGTTGGTTTTTAGGTTTTTGGTGGGTTTTTGGGTGGTTGAAATGTTGAAAACCCCACCCAAGTGGGTTTTGGGTTGCCAAAAATGCGGCCAAATTTGAAATTACTGCCTTTTTCAGGCTGTACCCTTTCCGGCAAAAAACCAATAACCAAAAACCCATTACTCGGAAAAACCCAGAATATCCCATGGGTGTGGGTTTTTCGTTTCCTGTGGTAAATCAACAGTGATCAAGTGGTAATTTGCATTAGCAATAATGTTTCTTATGCCACTTTATTACATCCGTTTTGAATAGTTTAATATTATTTTTAATATTATTGTGAAAACTTCTGGTTGCTTTTGCTGCTTTTATATTTATGTTGTGATCGCCTAAAAATGTGTTGAGATTAACATATGACGATCATAATTTTCTACGTATAATTTTTTTGATTAATACAACTGCATTATTTTCCCGAATAATAAAGTTTTTGTTTGTAGGCAACATATGTACGGAATAGGAGCAGATTTTGTCAGTAAGACTACACAATTCTTTTTGATTTTATTGAAAAGTGCAAAATATTTTATGCGTAATAATATACAGTGATATTTGTTGGAACCATGGTGCATTGCATTCTTAAAGAATAAACACTATGATATTCCGGCAGACGGCATTTTGAAAATTCCGGCGCATAATGAATTATATACCTAACAGAATAAATACGGCAGTATTCTTTGGCGGAATTTTAGAGTGTACACCAAATTTTTAGAGTGTGAAAAGTGCAAAATATTTTATGCGTAATAATATACAGTGATATTTGTTGGAACCATGGTGCATTGCATTCTTTAATTCATTGGTTTTTTTGTCAGGCACAACAACAAGACCGGATTATATGTTCTTATTAAGAGCTTACTGCAGAGCTACTTGGCCGGGCTAAAATCTTCCGAAACCCTTTTATTAAACCAATAAAATACGAAACGGATTTCTATATAAATAATAAAATTGCCAAAGTAAATTTTATTCTAAAAATGATAAAATTAATAGGAACTGTTATTAAAACCGTTTATCCTGAAACTAATATTTCATGTGCTATACAGATGTGGAAGATATTATATAAGAAAGAAAATATACATAACATGCAGTACTAATAGGTCTACTTTTTGTATCTAACTAATTTCTTATGTCAAGTCGCTTTAGCAATTACTCTGTAATATTTCCTATTGCGAAATTGTTATCGTTCAATTACATTTATTCATAATTTATTTGCATATTTCTATAGATAAGGAATACATTCGATATAACAATTTTCTGACTTGATTTTCCGGAAGTTTAATAATTTTATGCAAAAGTATTGGAGTTTGGACATTGTGTTTCTGCCAGATTGTTGATCACACTCGTCCAAAATTCAACCGCTTTCTTGATATGTAAATCCCGACAGACTGCACATAATAATCAACGTCTTTATTTCTGTAACAAATATTTGGAATATGACTACAATTGTACATTTTCAAAATAAATTTCGATACTTTATTACATCCGTCTTGAATGGTTTATTAAGTATGGGAGATACTTTATGGAAAGGTGAAAGTCGTCCATCCGTCCTTCCCCACCATAACTTTAGAACGGGTTGAGATATTTTGATGACATTGGGTACACATACTGATGAGCAGCTATCTGAGGCAAAGTTCGAAGATGGGGTCAATCGGCCAGCTCCTTCATGATACTTGCTTATTAAGCACGGCTTGGGTGCTTTGCAAAAAACGTTATCTGATAAATAAATAGGCTGAGTACCTAATTCATAAAGCAATGTTTACGTAGTACTAATAAAACTGCTAAATATCATTTTTTTAATGTAACATTATACTGTGAACTATACACTATTAGACGGTACAGCGTATTAATATATTCTGCTCATCGAAATTTTGTTTCTTGTAAAGCTTTTGTGAAAATCGTAATAGATAATGTGTGCCTCAATTTAAATGCATGCCAAAATTTTTTTCCGATTTGCGTGTGATTGCATAAGTTGTATTTTATTTATATACACTCGAATACTCATTTTGACATTATTTCGTCATTTGCACAACATAGTCATGGAAGTATAATCAAACACAGTACCGTAACGATGGTGAGGGCAGGTGAGGAGGATTCTCAGGGCCGGGCCCCTTCGGGGCCGGGCCAGCCGAGGTTTCACACTAGATAATCAACCAATTAATTTGTAAAAAAATAAAAGTGACAAGAATATATTTATTGCGATTATAAATTTTTGTCAATCACCATTCTTTCCTTGTTTAAATTTCTGATTATTCTTATTCTAATTAATATTTATAAATATATCATTCATTAAATTCATTATTTATTATGCTGCTATATTTAATATTAAATTAAGCTCCTAACTGTTTTCGACAAGTAAAAAGTAAATTCTGTTTTTTGTACAGATCTAGTGTAGAAGACTGCTTTTAGGCACGCCGATCAAATGAAAAGACTACTTGTTTACATGTCGATGTAATTCAGAAGACGGCTGTTTTGCAACCCTGAAGCGATTTTTAGAATATTTGAATCGTGATAGCAGTCACTTTGGATCGGCATGAACAAAACCAGTTTGTTAATCTACACAGCCCTAATCAACAAAGATGATGAGCTGATTTTATTGCCATTCATTTCTGAGCAACGTATTGAATCCAATTGTCAAAATTACACTCACACCATAGTTACGGTAGGTTTTGCGAAACTCACCGTGCACAGATATTTTGAGCGTTCTTCTTTAGTTGTTTCTAATTGCTATTGAAACCTCAATGCAACAATTCTAATCTCAAAACTTTATTCGTCCATTCAAAAAAAACCATACTGGAACGAAAAATGTTACTAACATATTTATATCTGACTAACATATTTGTTCGCGATTGATATTTACAGTAATTAAAATTAATTATTACATTGATTTTGAATATATGAAAAAGATTCACAAAACAAGATTTAAAAAATTGAATTTTTCACTGATCCAGAAAATTTTCTTCCCGCCTTCGGCGGAAAGATCAACAAAATTGTTACAAATATTCGCATCGTTTTCCTATAACTAGCATGAAATAAGGGTAAAACCCGCATTGATTTTTCAAAATTTTGGAAGGGCCGGGATAGGTAAAATGCGTCAATTTTCCTCAGGGCCGGGCCAGCATTGTTACGGCCCTGATCAAACAAACTGTAAAGGTTTCAACACAATTTAAGTAACGGTCTAATGGGTTGGACTGTGTGCACAGAGCCCTACATAAATAGTATAGGCAAAGACGGAGAGACTATTGTCAAAGTAATACTTATATATTATATTTAGCCTTTTTTACATTTTGTATTAATTACCAGATGTACAGTTGGACTTTATCTAGTAGCACGACGTAGAAATATTAGACGCAGTTATCTCTTTATTTGGTATCATTTGCCCAGTAAGCCGTATTTTACAATTTAAAATAACCAAACAATATATTTTGCCACCTATAATACATTTTGTATTACCAGACGCACAGTTCGACTTTATCTAGTGGCACGACGTAGAAGTATTCGTATATAGAAGTATTATTCCGACTTATCGTACGTTTAATATTACCAACCGCACTATTTAATTTCAAAAACTTAATCAACTAATATCAGTATGTATTTACATTGAGATTAAACATACGTGGGCAATAGATAAAGACTTAACTTAAAAAACGGTTGCATTAAAATTTAGCTCAATATGAATATTATTCATGATTCATGGTTGTGCTGTAACGCTCTCTAGCTGTACAATAATATTGGTAATGCGATAGAAAATATTTTGCCAAATCAATAAATGCGATTATATTCGAGCTTTATTATTTTTAGATACATATATATACAATTCGGGGTTTAAGGCAAATTATGGTCCCACATAATTTTACTTCTTATCTATTAACAAATTTCTTGGTTCCAAAGGACAAAACGTGTACGAAAAGTTCTAGCACAACATCATACCTATGAATTACTCTCAACGGAATACAAAACAAATATCTGCAATTTTCCAGCAATATATTAGATGCATCCCTATTACCTAGTAACTTTTCAAAATGTTCTTCTATCTAAATGATTACTTCAATTTTTATGTTCCTGCCCATTTTAGTCTTCAAAATAATTATTGAAATGCATATGTTCCGAAAAAATCAATCTTAGTTTTTCAAAACAAATTTTTCACTAGAAATTAAATAGATTAATTTCATCAGAAGCTGCTCAGTTAAAACTACATTTGCATTAATGAATCATGAATGCTGGTATTGTCTGAATGAATCTTTTTATTAAAATGAATTATGAATTTATATACTAAATACTAAATTCTACTGGAGAACAGTATTTGTATATGTAAATGGTACTAGACAAGTAGATAGATAAGTAGAGTTAATAATTTGTGTGCGGTTTTCGAGAGGAAGTACCATCCTTTGTACAGGCTTATCTGAATACTTGTATTGAGATGATAGCATTTGTGTGCATAGAATAAAGAATATTATGCATGTAAGTAAGGTATGAAAGAAGAGTGCCTATGTAGAGAGCGGAGAGTACTGAACGCAACAGAATAGAAATATATAAATAACGAGAAGGTGTGAATGTGAATAGAAAAGTACTAAAAGATTGTTATTTAAAATTTCGAATTGTAGAATTACCAAAAATATTCCACAAATAAATCAAGTAACATAACCAAATTACTTAAGTGTAATTATTGAGTCTAGAAACTGAAAAATGTTGCACACTCGTATAGAACTCACTTGTGACAGTATTAACGTATAATTTTTTGTTTTAAATAGGAATATGTCTAAAAGTAACAACACGGAACAATTTGAAAAGCCTCACGACGTAGGCAAGCATCAGAATTCGTCCATTCCAAACACAAATCCTATCGCCGGACAATCTAACCGACCTTCAAGGGACAGCCCAGATCCTATGATTGTGCAGCCAACCAACAGAAATGTGCCGCAAAGAATAAGTGTGAAAGAATACAATAAACAACTTCCGATTAAAATAACGAACCAATATGTGACATACAATATATTGTGATTTTTTTCGTTCAAGCTTAATCAGTAAACCTGGTTCTTTTTGTTACAAAACCTGAAAAAGCTCTTGTCGTATTTCGTTTCTTTTAAATGCATTTAAAACTAGCACAAGTGGTCTTTTTTTCAATTTAAAGGATGACTAAAATAACCATAAAATAGTATCTCATTATCTACTTACGAAAATTTAGACCAACGTCAGTTTCTTATGTCAATATTCGAATAATAAAATATAAATGTTTTAATTCAAATTCTATTGTGAACAGTATATGAGGAATTCCAAGACAAACCAATGAGAATGACATGTAAATATTGCTTAGCCAGCATAACGACACGGACAGAAGAAACAATAAACTGGTTGTGTTGTTTCTGGTAAACAAAAACAATTCATATATAGATTTTCATAAATAATAGATACATTTAATGCATCATATTTCTAAATGAATTTTCTCATTTTTTTCAAATTTTAACAGTTTTGGACTTTGGTCATTGTGTTGCTGCATGAATGTTAATCACACTTGTCCAAATTGCAACCGTTTTCTTGGAAAGTACGACGCGGCAGACTGCACGTCATAATCGACACCTGTATATATGCAACACTAAAGCAATTATTTCTTTCCTGAAATGCATACACTGATATAGATGTGGTAAATTGATGCACTTTTGCAGACAGCTTTATTAGACCTTCTACATAATTGTATAATAATGTGTTAAATTTATGAGATGAAATTCACCCTGTCTTTTAGTTGAATATAAACCACAGTAATTAATAAATACAAGTGACTACTGAGAAATGTTTCTTTAAGGTGTGTAATTTTACTCTGGAATAAATATTTGCTTTTTTGTTTACATTAGAACTTACACAACATCATGTGAGCTTCAATTATTTTTTTTATAAATCACGTATTGTCTCAATTCAACTTACTGACAACCTAGATTGTCGCCAAAAAAATTTGATCCCTTGAGTTCATTTTATCTGTTTTCTGTTTTTTATTTGCTAAGTTGTCATCTTATTTCAAATAAAAATATTTTCAATTTATTGAAAATAATTTCATTTAAATCAAATGAAATGTTACAATTTATGAATGAAGTTATCGTTTCTTTTTTGCTTAAAACAAATGTGTCAAATTAGACTTACTGGTACATGGTAAGGTAATGGTGGTATGTTAGTGTTAATCATAAATTATACTCCAATATATAATCGATATACTGTGTATGTAGCTTAATAATTCACTCCTTATTGAAAATTTCAAAATGCGTTACGTTTTGAGCGATTTAATGCAAAAATTATTATTATATTTTGAAAGCTACTTAACTGTGAGTTCTGTCTGTCCTATGAATTGACAGTTGTCGTAAATTTTTGCACTTTTCCAGTTAGATTTATTAGACTTTCTACATAATTGTCATAGATGCTACCATTTTTCTAGAAACGGGACCTGAACAACTATTCAAGACAAAAATAAGAAATTGAAAATGTTATAAAGATTTAAAGAAAAAGTTTAACATCAAGGAAATCGAAGTAATTGGACTGATGATTGGGGCGAGAGGAACAATTCCTGCAGTTTTTGTTAAGTTCAGAAAAAGATTTAAGCTTCTCAAAGAAATAACACAGAAAGTAGTCAAGAGTGTATAAAAGGATCCTGTAAAGTTCTACATATTCAATATATAATTATTTTTAAATTGCCATTTACCCTCAAAGTTTAATTAATTAATTTTAAAACTTTATTAACTTTTGGAATATTTCGTAATGTACTTTATGATATTGCATATATACCTTGTCAAATAGCAAGTACATAATATTGTGACGCTGATTTCAAATAAATGAAATTTACTCTCTCTCTCTTCCATAAATATTTAAAGCAAATGTCACACTCGACGTTTGTTTCGTCCAAAAAAATCAGTTTAAATAATACACAAGCAATTTCAATGAAATGTGTTTTATTGCGTAAATTTATTTCAAAATAAATACCACACATTACTAATAATTTACTGCTACTGTTTTCACGACACATGTGAATATCAACCACATTGCGTTAATTTTTTTTCCAATATTAAATAGCAGGGAATTGCGTAATTAAAACAATTACACATAAATATTTTTACATGTAAACTTGTATATTAAAAAATGTGGTTTGAATTTGCATATACAACATTTCATGAAACCCTTTGTCTAGTTTTTAAATCAGCTATTAATTATAAATGCTAAACTCATTTCCACTTTGCTTGTAATGTTTTCACAACAACATGTTACCACATGCATTATTTTTTCGTCACTCACTATAATTTATATCACACTTTTCCTGTGGATATGCTCAGCATGTACGATAGTATAATTCCAAATAAGTGAAATATTTAATATTATATGCGACATTAAGACAACCGGAATACATTGGGTGATAGTATGATTATATGATTTAACGTTTTAGCCTTATAAGTACGCGGTAAAGCAAAATGTTGCATGCAACAAAGAAAGTCACAATAGACAATAAGTGACATTGTAAACTATCATGGATTGCGACAATTAGATATAAACGGAAAGGAAAACTGTCCCTTCCAAATTAGAGTTAGTGCACTTTTGGTGATGAAATTTATAACAAATTAATAGCTCTATTCAATTTTAATAGCAAAAAACGTCAACTGTTCGTTTTACTAGGTACTTAATATTGCTAAACTCCAATTAAACTAAACCCTTTATTGGAAGGCACCAGTATATGATTAAACTAATGTGAATTAAATAATATTTTCTCTGTAGTCGCAGTACAACCTATTTTATTTCCTACAACGGCTACACTTTCTTCAACCGAAGCTTCTACTGCCATTGTCCTCACCAACATAAAAAAGTGTTGTAAAACCGATTGTACAAAACATTGAATAAAAAAGATCTTAAAATATTTTGACAACCGGTCATAAAAATTTAAAAAGTGCAAATAATAACAAAAACTGTTGAAAACGTATTAACTGAAACCAAAAGAGTGGTCCTAAATGTGTTACAATAAAGTATTTTACGATTTCATTCCTCAAAAACGTTGATACTTCCTGATATTTACAAACCAGTAACAGAGTTATCTTTTAATTGTAAATTTTAGGTTTAACAATTACAATGTTAAGTGGTGTTTCTTTTCTGATTCTCAAAAACAGCATAAAATGTTGTTCGTTCCTGGGTGGAATTCCTCTGTGTTTGGAAAATCAAAGTTTCAAATTCGTTTCCCGAAAAACCCAAACAATAAAATTTACCTGTCTGCTGTCGATAACAATTGTTTTTGTCATTCTCAGTCTAGTTACAATAAGCCTGTGGAAGGGTGCTAAAAATCGAACATTCTTCATATTGTGTTTAATATTGTTTGTATTTATCATTTTTACCTTTTTCATTGTCAATATGGCAATTCAAATACATTCCCATGGTTCTCAAGGATTGATAGAAGTAGTCAACTATTTTATTATATTCAAACGTAAGACAAATAATTTTTAAAATATAATCTTAATTATTTCAGCTTTTATTTTTCGAGGCCTATGTTTCACCCATTGAAAACATAATTTTACCAAATTAATATGAATGTAGCAATTTGTTTTATTTAATTCATCCTATTAAATGTTAATTGACTAGTTAATGTAATTTACCAAATTAAATAACTAATTGCTAAAAGTATTACATTTTGAAGATAAACTGGTAAAACGAATCGAATCGTAAAATCGACCGTCCAGGTTATTACTATGAATGAAAGCCAAATAATTATACAGTGCAAAAATTGAAGTTGGAGTTAATGGTTTTCAGAAAATTGGTGCATTATACTGAATTGGTGAAGCTTATACATATTTAAACCTTTACAAAAATAATAAAAATGAAAATATTTGCTTAAATGTAATTAATTCTTTAAAACCGATTATGTTACAGAGAAATATTTGGAGAGCAGCAAATCCTGTTTCACGGACGGATGTGAAGTTATAACGTTGGCCTCTTCAGTGTCGTTCTCAATAATTTTTTTACTTGTTGCAATAAGGTTGTTTAGCTTCGAAGGAAATTATTTTATATTCGAGCTCCTTCCTAAGCGCTACAACCCATTCTGGTTAAAAATAATTATAAAAAGCATGTTCTGTTGGGTAGTAGCTGCTGGCTACAGTATCATTAACATGCACATCTGCATCCTTTTGCCTACTACTTTTGCTCTGGTCCGAATTTTGAATGTAGAACTAAAACCGAAACAAAAGTTTTATTTGACCAAAAATTGTTTGAGGCTCAGCATGTCAAATATCAGAATACAATATCGCTCGTTGCAAATTGTAATGAAGTTGGCGCATGTTTATTTTGGCGATATTGAGCACATAATTAATTTCTCATTGAACAAAGTAATAATTTTAATGAATTTCATGATCATTTCACAATTTAATTCTCTTTTGCCCCTACAAATTGCAATATATTCGGCTGCAACTTTATTAACTTTTTCTTTGTGGAATGGCATGCTGGTAATTGCAGGCAGATTGCCGAACGACTCGAGGGGCACCTTACAATCATGGAGCCAATTTAAGAGCAATTCAAAAAATAAAGAATTGGAAATGACTACATTCGTCAAATCTTGCAAAGAGTTGAGTTTCAATAATATTCAAAGGTCAACATTTCTCAGATTTTCCCATTTGGTCATTATCGGTACCGTAAAAGCTCTGCTCAGTTTTCGCAATTATTTTTAGTTCTGTTTGAGAATGCTACGAAATATTCATTATGCAATTGTAACCATCAATCTTACTGAATATATAATGAGTAAGGATTTATTCAAAGAAACTCTCTCAGGCCTTTAAGGAAATTTTGCGCAGTGGCAATATCGTAACTGATGATGTTTTACCGAGGTGCGACTATTGCTAGTTGAAAACTTTTTCTGAATATATAATAACAGTGATATATACTACAGGTAAGGGTAAGGGCCTTTGGGCATTACATATAGGTTTCTGCAATGACACGAGTTTTCTAAAGTAGATTAACTCTTCCAAAGTTTTAATTTGAAAATTTTCACATCTTATAGCTCGTGAAAAGTACAGCTAAAGAGGAAGTTGACCATTTTTGAATATTTATTTAATAAGAAAAAAACAGTTGTATTAAAATTTAGCGTTGGATATGAACCATGGTTGGTCTCTCAACTTTTACGGTGATATAATTATATATTTGCTATGAATTTTTGCCAAATAAATAACCGTTAATATCGAAAATACGAATATAGTCGGGTGTCACCATTATTGGTTATCTATCTAATTCGGGGTTTAGCTGCATTTCGGTTTGAAATATTCTTACTTCCCATATCTAACAACAAATTACTTGACTACGCGTGAATAAAAAAGGTTAAAAGTAGTTCTAGCACAAAACAATTCCTATATATAACAGAATACAAAACTTTATACTAATTCATCACTATTACCTGTTAATTTCTAAAAATGCTCTCCTATCTAACTGATTGCTTCAATTTTTAAGTTCCTGCCCTTTTTAACTTATCCATAAAAGTGACACTGCAATTTTCGATCAGTTTATTTGTGATTATCTAAACAAACTTAACTTCAATTTTTGGTGTGTGTTATTATGCGCCAAATTACGTATTAAATTTCAGGAGACAAGAAGATTTAAAACGGTTTATATCGTGCTCTGACCGTAATGTAACAATAAGCTTGGTAATTCTAATTATCCTACATTTAAAAAAATTATGCTCCGTCACCAGAAAAGTTATATTCGAGACATTTTCTATGATTGTGTTATCAGTTATTGTAGTAAGACACCCCTGAATCATGCTTTCAAATAATTTTACGGATAATTATTATAACTAGTGATATATCAAAAGCATTTGTTGTATAAAATATTTCGAAATTTTCAAGCATTACACTTTACGTATGAGCGCTTGTAAGAACCCAGTAAGGAATTTCAACAAATTAGTGTGCATGAGAAAAATAATTATAAAAATAAAATAATTATAACTGAAAAATTTAAAAAAATCGATTGTTATGCCTGTTTTTGAGATCTTTGCATTTTCGCCTCTGTCTGTCGAATTTTTTTCACCGTCGTAAATTAAACGTATTATGCAACGAAAATGAATGCGTGGGAACACTTTATATAAAAACTTTATTCTGTGGCTATAATAATACCTTATTTCAAATGTTACATTTCAAATGTCAAATACCTTACACAAATGTTATTTCAACCATGTTTTCTTAAAGTAGTCAATATCATAATGAAATCAAAAGTAAAATTTATTTCTGTAGTGAACATTATATACCTGTACCTGTCACCATACATTCTTTAAAAATAAATTTCCGAGACACGTGCAATATAAACTACCGTAGTTATTTTTGCATTGCCACTAATAAATGTTGAAAGCAATCACATTTAACTTTCAACGTAAAACACTCATCTAAATAAATCCAATTCACAACTCATCTATTCACAATACACGCGTAATGCCCGTCATAAACATAAAAAAGACAAAACGTACAACTATGGAAAATTAAGTGTTTATCTCCAACTTAAACTAATAAAAGTGAGATTTTTTTAATGATCCCAGTTATTTTTATCTTCTAAAATGTAATGCGAACGAATACCAGGTCACACAATTTAACATTTTACGAGCAATATTATTCCTATTAGCATTAACAATGTAACTCGCTACATTGTGTGTCATATCTGTCATTTATTTGGCTACTTGTACCTTCACCATCGAAAGAATACAATGGAGTGAAGGGAATTCGCCAATTTGTAGTAAAATAGAAAAAACTATTACTAACGGCCACATGCAATACGATAAAAACTATTTGAGATATGGATCAAGAACATGTACCACCAGATGGGTGTGCGAGGGATCGACAGTCGTATTTACATTCATTTGCGTTTTACCTCTCCGACAGTCAACTGGTATTGTATATTACGTAAAATTTACAATAGTATTTGACATTTGGAAAAAATTGATCATTATTTCTGAAATTCCTAGTTTGCACCTGTGATTTTCTATTACTTCATTTACACCTGTATGTTGGTGTTGGTGTTGGTGTTGGTGCAATGCAACGCAAGAGCACAGAGTTTGGACAATCCCATACTCTACATCGATCATCTGGAAAATAAAATTTCATCATTATCTCGGCAACACGTTGGTGCGTGTCAAAATTACGATTTATAATTTTTAATTATATAATATTTTGTAAGCTAAAATGTAAGATGCTTTGTTGTTAAAAGTTGAGATGCTTTTGAAAAAGGTAATATACCTTATGAATATACTCTTCTGGATTGTGTGGAAAATTATAATTAACAAATTCCATCTATAGAGTTGTTATACTTAGATTTGCAAGATACGTCACCACCTGTGGAAGGATATAGACATGCTCCAGCTATCTGGGAGTCTCTGAATATTCAAGAGCTAGGCGAGTGGCATGATTTGTACGTCACATTAGACACATGCTTATTAGCAGACACTTTTCCAATTCTAAAAAATTTAAGGTACAGCAAACATTGTTTGGTTACTGCCAATAATTTGTCTTTGTCAATGTTAAGTTTGGATTGCCCCTTGAAAAGAACAAGAGCTAAATTAAAATACATTATCCTCAAATGCATACTTGGATAGAATCTATTGTTCGTGATGGTTTAGTTTCCATTGGTTCGAAAAGAGCGGCAAAGGCCAATAACCCAGATTTGCCATATTTTAATACTAAAATGTTTTGTTATATGAAAAGGACGCGCCAGATTACCGATTCCGCGCGTCACCCATATTTATTGCCAAGAAAAAAGAAGTAGAACTGAAAATAAAAGAGCTATTAGAAAAGAGAGTTACTACCCTATAGCAGAGGATCAGAAAAGTTTCCCCTTGGATGCAGGAATTTAAATCTGACTATCTATAACGCCCGCCCGATTGTAACGTAAGTAAAGTTATAGCCATACAAAAGACGCCAAAAAAAGGCCGCCTTTTGCACCCGAAAAATGTTGCAAAAAATGTCGCCCGTGTAGAGCCGCCAACCCCACCTGTGCCAAACCCCATCTGCTAAAACTATGCAAATTATTAATGACATTATTTGATTATTAATTACATTATTATTAATTAAAATACTTGATTACAAACCAAACAACCAAAACGTCACAACAATAATAAAAGAAAGAAAGAAAAATAAAAAAATAAAAAAATTAATTAAAATTTCAGATTTTTTTTTCCAAAAAGTAAAATGATATTGTAAGTATGAATTTAGTTTGTCCTATGAATTTTCATCACTACCAGTTGTCTCCGCCTTTGAATTTTTTAGCCTATGAATTTTTTTGCCTATGTAAATTTTTGCCTATGAATTTTCTTCCCTATGAATTTTTGAAGATGAGTTGTCGTAGCTATGAATTGGATACTACGGGTTGTCTGGTAATCAAGTTTGACTTGACTAGTTGACTGTCAGAGAAGCAAAGACAAAATGAATACAAACACGACTAGATATTAGATACGACTAGATTAGATATGATACTACGTATTATATTACAATTATAGCCTCTTCACATTTACAAGCTATAGAATACTAATGCATTCTATAGTTTGTAAAAGAAAATGAGAACATTGTCCCTTGTTGATAATTATTTAACATTTTACATTTATAAATCTTAATTGCATACGGATCCATTCCTAGTCTATTAATGGATCCGGATTTTAACCTATATATAAATGCTTGCTCACTTTTGTGAGAAATCATTTAACTGATGTATTTATTCAAATCAAATTAAATGACAATCCCAACAGACGATTCAAAATGGGAGCCCGGTTGGCGCTCAACACCAGAATTAACTCCAGAGACTTCATCCTTCCATCAATGTCATAAAAGATATTACCACAAGCAGCAGCAGGAGGCATTTGTTGTCGGTGGATACGACACAACGGAGAAAGACGTACCAATTTGTTGGAACGACACTTTCGAAGCCTGGAAAGAGCTAAGAAAGAAAAAGAAAATTGAATGTTGGAAGGATGCAAAAAAGCGGTAGCAACAAGGCCAAAGCCGTTATAAGTAAAATGACAGTCAACAGCCAAGTCCAAGTCGATACACTTCGAATGATTGCAAACCTACACACACTTGTAATATAACTAGCGCGAGATTATCAAAACCAAGAAAACCTAGCAAAACGAAGATAATACTGTAACACATTTGTCAATATCTAAGGTTAAACCCAGTTTTTTGGAAGTTTATTTTAAAAACAATTCACATCCACAATACCAAGTGAAGGACATGTTTTACTTTACGGGGTATATTTTGTATATATCAGTTCTGAATATGGCATAATTAATGACCCAAAAACCACACACAACTGTGTGATATCAACTAATTATTAAAAAAAATGTCGCAACAATTGAAAGCCTTTATAAAAATCGTGAACACTTTATAAGCGTTGATGGATTCATTGAAACACACTCACTATTTGTATTTACATTCACACCATTAACAGTCAAACGTGTTGGAAGTGTTGCAAGTCTGTATACTGCATCAAATTTACAATACTATTTGCTTTTCACATAAACAGAAGCACCATTTAAACATTTGTGTTGTTAAGGCTTACCTGTATGTACCAGAGAGACTAAACTCTGTTCAGATTCTTTTACATTTCCCTTTTTTCATTTCCGGCATAACTCATTTACAGAGCTACGAAAAAAATCAAATTTTTACCTGCTATTTGTTACATATCCCAGAGGGTCCCTGCTAAGACATTTTTAAAGAGACTGTTTGGTTTGTTCACAAATAATTGACAAATGTTCCCGCCAAAATTTTTTTTCTAAGAATTTTTTTTTGAACATGTTATAATTCGAAATCGCACAAATGCCCTGGAGAAGACCCTCCTGGATACCTAGTCTACATTTTAAGCCATCATACGTCCATATTGATGCAAGTTTGATTGAGATATGGTGGAAATTACACGTATTTGCAATATATGCAGGCAAGCCTTAAACGTATAAAATAAAATATTTCTAAAGAAAACAATTTTCCGTTGGCGTTTGTTCTCTTATTAACACAATTGATGAATCTATGTATAATATAGCGTATCTGTATCAAAAACTTATTTCTTCAACTGATTACTTTGTTATATTTTACTGCGACCCAGCGAAGGCAACACACGTTTAAAAAGTCAAATACAGCAATGGGGAAATTATGCTTCCTAATGGTAGAAAACAAACTTTAAGCTTCCGTTGTTGTAAAAAACCATTTTAACAGTTCTCGATTGGGAAAACTTAATATAATTTTCGACACAAACCGGTACTGTTTGGAATGATAATGCTAGTTACAAAAAATTACGTCAGAACCTAAATTCATAATTCATAAAACAGCAATGGTGGATGCTGTTGTTTACGGTAATTCTCAAAATTTGTATACTTTTTTGGGTATATTCGCAGACTACAGAGGTAGAAATATCATCAAGGCTAATGCCAAACCTAATGAGCTAAACGATATTCAAAAATTAAAGAAATGTTCTTCTTCCACAATTAACTTTTAATTATACCATATTTTCAACGGAACGTGGCGCCACCAGGTGCCAACAATCTTTGCATATTAAAAGAAGGGCATTTTGACGAGATCGAATGTGTACCAAAGAAATTTTTTTCAAACATCATTGGTTGACATGCAAACACAACTGACTAAAATTGATAAATTAAGATCAACAGCGTAACAAAGGGGGAACAAGAGGCGCGCCCTCCGAAATTCCGGAAGAAGTTTTGTGTGGTGGTGCCCTCAACCAAACACAACTTTCTCAGGTCGTGCTCCCCACCATTGATCCTTGATACGGGCCTGGTTAGGATATTTTGATTACAAGATCATTGGTATACCAAAATAAAAGAAGTTTCTCTAGAAACATGGTTGAAGAAAATAGAAAAATTTATAGCAAAGGGATAACTGATAAAAACTTACTTTACAAAAGGAACTTTACACAGCAATAACGGACCCCTGCATGAAAAAATGCCTTTAAATTGATAAACTGTGCTCATTCAATTTTTTAAGTCAATTGCTGCGAAAAAAACTCAATGGCATTTTACACGAGCTTTAGGACTATTTTCAACACACGTCAAAAGGTGTTGTCAAATTATTGGAACACTAAAATTTACATTGCTATTCACAGGTCAGACCTTTGGGAAATTGTAAATCGTCCAATTGATTGTCACATCTCTCACATGTGTGTGAGAAGTGTGTTTCTGAATGTTTTGCCAATCTTTAATTTATAAATATGCTAAATATGATATTTAGCATATTTTTGAATGAATATTATTGCGTAATGAAAATGTATCCAGATGCATTAATGTTTCACATTGCTTTCTCTAATGAGTATTTCGTTGTATGCTATGGGCCAGTGAAAAATGCGATTCCTGTGCCGCCTCCAAAACCTGGGAAAAATGCTTCCAGAAGTGGCAAAGCGAAAAGGAAAAGAAAAATCCTACCCTTTCATGAACAGCAGGAGCGGAAAAGATGCACCATGGAGAAATTCAAAATAGCGTAATCACATAATTCATTGTCTTTTCATCAAAATAAACAAATACTTTGTGAAATGTTTGGGAAAATCGACTTGTTATTTATACATTAGTACTTACTCTAAACTACTTCGATTGAAATTGTTAAATTCGACTGATAAAAATAAATGGATGTGATACTGGAAAAAGTAACTCTTCTCTTCACAGAAATTTGCTGACTGAAAATAACCATCGTGGACCGTTTATATACACCATATTTTTGTCCCTTCAACGGTGTGAGATCGTGTGAAATCGTCAACACTAAAGGGATCCAGGTCTATTTGTCTCCAAAATTAAGAATAGAAATAGAATTGTCTCACTCATTCGCAATTAAACGTTCGCCTTCGAGTAGAGTGTACAATGTTTTGTTGTATGAAAAGGACGCGCTAGATTACCGATTCCGCGCGTCACCCAGATTTATTGCCAAAAAAGAAGTCCGCCTGAAAATAGAAGAGTTAAAAGGAAAGATAGTTACTTCCCTATTGTAGAGGATCAGAAAAGGTTCCTCATGGATGCAGGAAACTAAGCCTGACTACCCGTTAATTAGAATGTAAGGTACCGAAGAGTACGTTACATTATAGAATCGGTAAACGTAAATTTTAGAATTTGTACCAAATTCGGGCGCGACTTGCCCAATAGGAATTTTTCACTATTTTGTATTATCGTTCTGTTTTCTAGACCAAACACACCAACTATTGTTTCATAGATCATGTTTTTACAAACGGGATAACCGATATTCTTCTTACCACTTTACGAAAGTCAAATATATACTTTCCGCAATTTTGTAGAAATAAATTGCAGTCAAGTTAATCCAATAGGACCATATAAATCAGTGGAAGTCTCCAAAAACATTCCTTAAGCAAATTATATTTAGAAAATTGAAATAATATATTTTTTGGCGATTCAGGAGAGTTGGCAGAATATGATACTGCTTTATCTCTCTGTAAGAGTAATCTTAGGAAATTATACAGTAACAGTTATAACGGTACTTGTACACTTAGCTATACATTATACCTCGATTGGGTTCAAAACCCACTCCGTAATCTTACGATAAAATACACAACAACAACTTATTTACATTACCTATTCCTTGTTCAGTCGAGGCCAGGACTGCGCTTTACAACTGCAGAAAATTAATAATATATTTTGCTTTTTACATTAACAAACGCATCATTTCAACATCTGTGTTGTTGAACGTATGCATCTACTTAATACAAAAGCGGAACCGAAGTAAAGCAGCAACAATTTATTAAAATAAAATATTTCTGTTCTCCTAAACACCAACAATTTTCCAAATGATTAAGCGTTTTACTATTTCTTTCTCAAATTATGGAAACCCTGCTACTAATTTCACTTCAATTGAAAAAAAATGGTAGCATTGAGAAGGAACTGCAGTCTCAGTTGTCACTTTTATCTATAGTCCACTATTTTAGCCATGATTTAGTATGTTGACTTCCGTTCCAATACTTATTCAGGAACTGATTTATTGTACCGCAATCGCAAAAACTTGAAGAGACTGGTTGGTGATTGATGCTGACTTTCGTCCACAACGAATCTTTTTTTATGAATTTGAAAAGCGGCACGGCAGGCTGGGTACGTTGTGGTTTCATTCACCTTGAATTTGACATTTAATTCTTAAGGCAGAATCAGAATCTTCTAAAATGGTCTAAGAAAAAAACACCATGTAAGATATATTGACTGAAAAGAGATCAAATATAAAAATTTCAGACATATTGACGATATTGATAAAAATCTGTCTATATTTATCACTGTTAAATATAGTATTATATTCAATATAATTTATGCTTCTATAATTTAAAATGTTACTTACATGATATAAGTTTTCAGAAAGGGTGTTGTGAATTTATTCATTTCGGTTCATGTTGTCGCCTTGAGTTTCCGAATCATGGATACGGCCTTGGTGTGCACATTTGTACTGTTATAAATATTAATTAAAAAGTAAAAATTACGCTCAATATTTTTTGACTAATGTACTAATGTTACTCATACTGACATTAGTTATTAAATGCCAATTTTATCAAAAAGTTCTGGTCAACGCCATATTTAAATGGGGGGGGGGGGACAAAAAACATTTGACTTCCACCTTAAAATTTGGGAAAAGGTCATTACCGGAGACTGCAAATATCCCACTTTTGCACTTTGAATTAACATTATTATGTAGGTATTAGTTATGGTATGGTTTTCATTTCTTATTTCTAAATACCGCTTAACAATGAAGATTTTTATAATCCAATACAAAGTCAGTGTGGGTGTATATTATATTGACAGCATTAGTGTCTCGTTAATAATTAAAACATGAGCATTATAATATAAATGTTACCTTTGTTTACGTATGCTACAATATTGCAAAGCTTGGGACTTCTCCATACTGTAGGTTTTTTTATGAACTTCAAATAAATTGTGGTCGTTTGAGTTGTTTGGCACTTACACAGATTATTGTACACTAACGACAGGAGCAAGTATCTGTTGACACACTCCGAGAGTAAATGAATTTGTAGATTTTCGTAAACATGAATTTGTTCCTGTCCAAAAATAGTTCAATATTGTTTGAAAATATATACTTTCTATTCCGATATCCGATTTACTGCTATATGGCTTAACATGCATTGTGTTAGTATTGGCGTATGAATAGTAAGTTCCGTTATTCGAACTTTTGGAAGGATTTACGGTAAAGATGTGGACAGTTTTATTTCATATTGCTTTTTGATACGCCAAACATGCAAGTTATAGATATAAGTGAAATGTTTGTCTGTATACGTGACAGGAAAAATGCGTTAGCAACTATTATTATATGAAATGCCGTTTTCAGCTTCAATTCAGTTACCGTATAATATAATATTGCAGTCGGCAAAGCGTCACCCAAAATCCAACAAGTGAAGTTGGTAATCAAACATTTAAAAATAGAAAGGAGAACTGAACCCTATACAAATTACCGTTATTGCACTTTTCCGTTCGTGAGTTATTGGTGTCACAAACAACGGTTATTCTGCAAGGTCAAAGGTTGTGAAGGAGTTAACCGATTGACTCCATTTACGAACTGGACCTTCAATGGGACTCAGACATCACGCATGAGAAGTTTGTACCATTTGTGTTTATCCGTTCGTGAGTTATAGTGGTCACGGACAGACGGACAGACGGACGGACAGACGGACGGACAGACGTAGACACCAATGTTATAAAGTAGCTTGCGCTACTTAATAAAGTACAGAAAAAAAGATTTAGAGATTGATAGAATGTATTTATCAGAACGCAACATGGGTGCAATTTAAAAAATACGTCGAACTTACATTGCACTGGCATATTGAGCATTGGCGTGACAATAGTAATAACGGACCATGAAAGTTCTTAGGGTCGGGACCATCTAGAACTAAGCCGGTTGGTAGACTATTGACAATATTTTAGTTATTAATTTAATAAATATGAAGTACTTTTATTTTAGATGCAAAATATCAATTCCACACTGTTTTTCAAATTGCGTTCGTATAATATGAATGAATACCTAATTGACTTTCAGAGTTCAGAGTCAATGTGATTTGCAATGCCTGAATAATTAAAAAAATTTAAATTATACGCTTGACTCAAGTTCGTACCCAGAGTGGGGCCCTGGGTCACCTAAGGGGCCGTCCATAAAAGACGTCGCTTAAAAATCGTCTTTTTTGACCCCCCCTCCCCCCTTAATTGCAGAACGTCGCTTTTCAATAACCCCCTCCCCCCCAGACGACGTCGTCTTATGCTAAAAAAAGTGTAACATTAATAAACAATGTTT